>APFE031619099.1:118812-130378 GCA_000404065.3 Pinus taeda | reverse complement strand
GTACATTCACAGTGTTGGGTGATTTTGCTTTGCTTGAGGTGAAGAAGGGCTTCTTAGCTGGAGGATGATGCTTGGTCAGAGCTCATGGTTGTAATCCTCTTGCTACTTTTCATCTGAATAAAGCTATTCTTGTTTCCTTCCATATTCTTGTGTACTTGTTTGTATATTCTTGTATATGGTTAATGCACATCTAATCCTGCATTATTTATGAACTTAGATCCTTGTTTCTTGCATAGTAGTATGTTGATGTGATTCTACAGGTCCTTTTGAAGCTAAGCAGATAAAGAGCAAGTGGAAAAACTCTATCAAGAAAGAGAGGAAATCGAGCACAAGACTCAGGTTGGCCCTCTTGGTTCTCCTCTCATCTATTTTCATAAAAGGAATCAATAGTAGACTTTGATTGTTTGTTTCTAAGATAGCACCCATCTTAGTGGGAATAGCAGCATCCGTGTGGACACTATTCCCATATAACATCTAGGCTGTAAGGTTAGACAAGCTTGTGTCGTGTTAGCTGTGAATGCTCACTAGATCAAAGCTCAAATTAGGAGAAGGAGAGTTGGTGGAAACTAATCCTGAAATTGAGAGAGTCTATTCTCGGAACACAATGTCAGAGGAAGGTTCTATAGGGCCAGACCCTCAATTCATAGAAAGTTTCCTAGCTATAAAGTCTATGGTAGAAGAAATGTATAGGGACATTAGAAAGCATAAGGATGAAGATTCATCAGGTTCTAAACAAGAAAAAGAAGAAGATGAGTCTCATTCCCATGACCACTCCAAAGGAAAGGGGAAAGAGGAAAGCTTTCTCACACCTCCTAATAGCCCTGTGCATAATAAGAAAGCATCTTTGATTAAGTTAGATGTTAAATTCGATTTGCCTATATATGATGGATAGGTAAATGCTGAAAGGTTGGATAATTGGATAAGACAAATTGATGTGTATTGTAGGGTACAAAACATAGACTTAGACAAAAGTAAGATTCAGCTGGCAAGCCTACACCTAGGAGGCACTGCCTTGGTTTGGTGGGAAGGTGGAACCCAAGTTGATATGAAAAGACATGGTAAGACCATCTCTATCTGTAGTGAATTTGTTGCTGCAATCAAAAGGCAGTTCTATCGATTGGCCTACATGCAACAAGCCATGATGAGTTGGCAAAATCTTCGGCAATTGAAAAGGAAAAGTGTACAAGGGTATACTCAAGAGTTCAGAAAGAGAGCATTGATGTTGGGTATCTCATTAGACTCACCAGAGACTCTTTTGAAGTACATTGGTGGTCTACATAGCTACATGAGGCACACCATCCTCATGTTTAATCCCACTAGTATAGATGAGGTATTTGTACAAGCTACTCATCTAGAAGCTAGAGGAAAGAATGAAAATCCAGAAGTTGGGGGCCCATCCCAACCGACTGTAAGTAAGAGCAAGGAGAAAATAAAGAAAAAATGGAAAGCAAGGAAGGAAAACACTGCACAAAAAGGCAAAGCTTCATGCACACACAATAAAAAGGAGGGGCATGATGATGAGCACTGTTGGATTCTGCATCTAGAGTTGACACCTAAGAAGTCTGAGGGCAAGAAGAAGAAGACTGTTGCAGCATTTCAGAAAGATTTGGGGTCAGACTCAGGAGATGAAACAATCATTGCAGCCACAGGTATAAAAGGTAAGAATTCTGAAGCATCTACTAGTAATTCTGTTCAATCTATTATTGATGAAGAACATGAGAGAAAAAGGCATGAGATTTTCCATATTTGAGTTATTTCCAAAAATCAAAAGATTGATACTTTGTTTGATAGTGACTCACAAGTAAATCTGATTTCTGAAGAAACTGTAAAGAAATTGGTATTAGCAACTACACCTCATAAGAAGCCATACCCATTAGGATGGCTGAATGATAAAGCACAACTACAAGTGACTAGACAATGCAAACTCAAGTTTTCTTTTGGGTTAGCATTTGTAGATGAGGTTGAGTTAGATGTAATTCCTTTAGATATATGTGGAATTGTTTTAGGAAGTCCCTACTTGTATGATATAAAAGCTATTTTCTATAGCACTGAGAACAAGTATCTACTTGTCAAAGATGGAAACGAATACTTTCTAAGAGCTCATAAGCTTAAGAATAATTATACTCTCATCAACTCAAGACAGATGAAAAGGATGATAAATTCATGCAAACAGTTCTTACTAATGGTTGTAAAGGAAAAGAGATCTAATAAAACCAATGTATTTGAGGGTTGTAATGCTGATCAACAAGCTGATATAGAAAAGATTTCTTCAGAGTATGATGTCTTATTCCAAGAACCTAAAGGTCTGTTACCCAAGAAGGGAATAGTAGATGATATTATTTTGCAACAAGATGTTCCTTTGCCTAACATTGGGATGTACAAGTTGTCTGCTTTAGAGAATGCTGAAATCAAGAAGCAGGTGCAGGAGTTGCTCGAAAAAGGGTTCATCAGGCCTAGCACATCACCATGTGAATCACCCATCGTCTTGGTGAGAAAGAAAGATGGCTCGTGGAGAATTTGCATTGAATACCAAGCACTGAATAAGATAACAATAAAACATCGTTATCCCCTTCCTCGTATAGATGATATTTTAGATCAATTGTAGGACCTTTTTTATTTCACCAAGCTGGATTTGCACTATGGATACCATCAGGTCAAAGTTGCAGAGCAAGATGCATGGAAGATGGCTTTCAAAACAAAGCAGGGTTTGTATGAATGGCTGGTTATGCCTTTTGCCCTAACTAATGCTCCTGCTACTTTCATGAGATTAATGAATAATGTACTCAGACCTTTCCTTGATGATTTTGTTATTGTGTATCTGGATGACATTCTGATTTTTAGTAAAACGTGGGAAGAACATTGAAAGCATGTTAAGCAGACATTAGATGTTTTGATAAGAGAAAAAATTTATGTTAAACTCTCCAAATGTGAATTTGGTAAAACCTCTCTAAATTATTTGGGTCATATAGTAGGGGGAGGTGAATTGAAAATAGATCCCTCTAAAGTGGTAGTCATTGACAACTAGCCTAAACCCAAGTCTACTACAGAAGTGAGAAGCTTCTTAGGAGCAACACAATATTGGAGGAAGTTCATTTCAAATTTTTTCTCGATTGTAGCTCCATTACATGCTTTGACAGGATTGAACAAGGTGTTTTAGTGGGGATGCAAACAACAAAAATCCTTCGACACCTTGAAAGAAAATATTAGTACAACGCCTGTAATAGCACTGCTAGATCTACAAAGACCATTTGAGATCCAAACTGATGCCAGTGATTATGCCATGGGAGCAATGTTGACACAACATGATAAACCCATATGTTATCATTCTGAGACTTTTAATCGTGTAGTGGTTAACTATCCTACCTATGATAAAGAATTGTATGCATTAGTTCAGAGTGTGAAAAATTGGAAACATTACTTAATGGGCAAAGAGACTGTAATACATATTGATCATCAACCACTTCAATATCTACACTCCCAGACTAAGTTGTAGCAATCAAGACATTATAGGTGGATGGGTTTTCTACAACAGTTTTATTTAGTCATCAGATATAAAAAGGGCATACATAACAAGGTTGCAGACATGTTATCTAGACTCATTATAAATGCATCTACCATACTTAAGAATAGTTTTGTACTACGTGAAAGCTACATAGAACAGTATGCTCAGGACATGGACTTTCAAGATGTATATGCAACTTTGAGTCAAGGAAAAAGAGTAGAAGAATTGGACTATCATGTGAAGGACTGACTCTTATATCATTGTGGGAAACTCTGCATTCCACAAACTGAGAGAGTAAATATAATTAGGGAAGCACACACTTCTTTGATATCAGGTCACTTACGGGTAAGTAAAACAGTTTCGCAGCTACAAAGGTTATGCTATTGGTCGAAAATGCATGAGACAGTTTCTAGATATGTGAAGGGATGTGCTATTTGTGCTAAAAGCAAGCCCAGTAATAGAAAACTAGGCTTATACACTCCATTACCAGTTCCTTCTCACCCTTGGGAAATCATTTCCATGGATTTTGTTGGAGGAATTCCTAAATCTAGGAAAGGCCATGATTATCTATATGTTGTTGTGGATAGGTTCAGAAAAATGTGTATTTTGATACCCTGTAGTAAACAGATTACAGCTGAACAAACTGCAAAATTATTCTCTGAACATGTATGGGTTCATTTTGGATTACCCACTTCTATTGTATCTGATCGAGACACCTGATTCGTGCGGAAGTTTTGGTCAAGTATGTGGGAACTAATGGACACCCAGTTAAATAAAAGCACAGCTTTTCATCCACAAACAGATGGCCAGATAGAAGTAGTTAACATGACAGTGATCTAGTTACTGAGAGGATATTGTAGAAAACATCCTAAGCTTTGGGACGAGCACTTGTGCTATGTGTAGCATGCTTACAATAGAGCCAAACACTCTTCTACGTAGAGATCTCCTTTTGAGACCTGTTTTGGTTTTATACCAAGGTCTCCTTTAGATTTTGTCTTTGGTAAAGATACCATGGTTGATGGACACAGTGATGTGGACAAGGCAGCTAGGTTCATTGAACAGATCCAGGAGATCCACCAGGCAGTACAGGA
Organism: Pinus taeda; assembly: GCA_000404065.3. Classification (NCBI taxonomy): domain Eukaryota; kingdom Viridiplantae; phylum Streptophyta; class Pinopsida; order Pinales; family Pinaceae; genus Pinus; species Pinus taeda. Next base: position 125,785 of record APFE031619099.1, on the reverse strand, counting down.
ACAACTGGAAAAGAGCCAGGCCAAGTACAAGGCTAGGCATGACAAGCATCGGATGGAGCATAGTTTTCAATTTGGAGACCAAGACTGGCTATATATTAGCAAGGACAAGATGCAAGGTGAAGGTAAAAAGCTAAAACCTATCAAGTATGGACCCTTCAGGATACTGGAGAAGATTGGTGAAAATTCCTTCTGCCTTGATCTACCAGCTTACATGCACATCTACTCAGTTGTAAATGTAGACTGTTTGAGGTTGTTTGAACCTTCAATGGTTGAGGACCCTGAAGAGCAGAGTCAATTACCTTCTGTTGATGACCTGCTGCCTGAATATCTTAATGAGTTGTAGGAAGATACAACGTTGGACGGGAAGGTAAGGACAACACACAGTGGACTAGTGGAATACCTTAGGATTGGGCTTAAGGGTTCGAAGCCGAGCAGTGCAAAGTGGATTGAGATTGGACAAGTGAGACAAAAGTTTCCTCACTTAGTCGATGCTTGAAGAAAACCAACTTTTGGTGGTCCAAAAGACTTTTCAGTAGGGAAGCCGTGATCCAAATCTGATCCACAAAAGACTGTCAAGAACCTTGACTGTATCGAGTTGAACAAATCTCTGAAAAATTACAAAATAGTGATCAAAAACTCCTTGAACCAGTGGCAATGGATGCCGATGTGGAACGACGAGGACCTTGATGAAAGCGCACTGATCAATGACCATGGAGACTACGTAAGAGGTCAAAACAACCCCTAGGAACCCCGAATCGGGAAAAGGGAGGCGATTTTGATGAGCGATTAACGCTTAGCGCTAATCGTGCATCACTAGGAAAAAAAGGGCTAAAGTGGGAAAGCCTAAGCACTCGGTCACGTTGGGAGTCGGAGAACTACGGGCGGAAAGAAAAAAGTGCTAAAACAAAAGGTGGGACCCGTGCTCTGGAAAACCAATGGTATTGATCAGGGCGCCCTTGAACGGTAAGAGGTTTTGGAGGAGAGCGGAGCAATCCCACTCAACGATCGACATGTGGCAGCGAAGGTGAGAGAAAAACTGCCGTGATCACGGACTATCGGTCGAGCAAGTCTACTGAACTCAACGTGAGTATGAAGTTGGATCTAGATGAGCCCTGATTAGGATACTGAGATTGCGCTCGATAGAAAGAAGCGGAATCGATAGGGAATTAAACTGCAATTTAGAGGGATTTGGAATCCGTTGACTGCCATGGTGAAGAAACACCAAACTATGGGCCCCATTTGGGTAAATTGGTACATAAACTTCCTGGGGTCGTAACTTTGGCATACAATCTCATTTGATGTGAACAATATCTCGTTAGAAAGATATATCCGAGAATTACGGGTTGCCCTAGGCCATGAGTGCGGCATCACAAACCTCAAGAGTGAGATTTGGAGCTATAATGCTAAGGATCCATGTTGCTCTCAGTTTTTCCAGAAAACTTCGTTTAGGGCCTCAAAACGGCTCCGAAAGTTGAGTAACCGAAAAACTGTTATAGTAAATTGTGATACAATTAAGGAAATTGAAAAGCTGAAAGAAACAATGGTGGGGGTCCAAGTGGAATTGGTAGGTGGCCACCAATAACCACCTGGATCATTCCCGCCCCCCTCTAGGAAGCGATGGTCCCGATTGCATGGAGTTCCTCCATGAGATGAGGAAACTTTTGCTGAACTTGGTCCCTGGTGAGCCACTTGCCCTGGTGAAGGAGTTGGCTTGCTTTGACAACTCGATACAGTTGGATATTCTGCTGGCAAGTTTGCTTGATCTTTGTGTCCATGATCCGATCAGTGGCAGCTTTTTCCATGCAATCTGGATTTAACTCTGTGGGTGTGAGATGTTCTGCAATGTCAAATGTGTCTAATAATGGTGGAAAGTATGGCTGAAGGTAGTCCACAATGAAAACTGGGTGCAAGCCAAGGAATGGGGGAATGCTGAGCTCAAATTCATTGTCTCCCACAGCCTTGGTAATGGTGTAAGGATCATATCAGAGTGGTTTGAGTTTTTGATAGGCTCCGGTAAGGTGTTCCTTTTGTAAATGCAACTAGACTTTGTCGCCCACCTGAAACTTGTGTGGCACCTGATGTTGATCATGTCGCTTCTTGTACTTAACATTTCATTTCTCCATAATGTCATGGACCTACTGGCAAATATGTTGGATGTGCTCAATGAAGTTGCTTTCCTTATGTAATTTGGGTTGGACATGAGCTAAATCTACATGAGTACTTGCAAATGGCATGGCCACATCAATGGGACATAGAGGCTAGAATCCCAAAACCACCTAAAAAGGGTTGTGGCCAATTGAATTGTGGAGAGCCTGGTTGTAGCTGTGCTGAACATATGGGTGGCTCTCGTCCCATGTTTGTGGATGCTTTGAGTTTGAGATGTGCAGAATGTGTATGATCGTCCTGTTGAACACCTCTATTTGGCAATCAGTTTGAGGATGGAAGGCTGTGGACTTCGTGAGTTTGGTATTTAACATCGACTAGAGACTCGACCAAAATGTACTAAGGAACCTGTTGTCTCGATCTGAGATGAGAGACTATGGGATCCAAAAGTGTACCCACACTCGTTTAAAAAAGATTTTAGCAATGGCTTGGGCTGTGATATTCTTCTTGTAGGACACCATAATGGCCATCTTCGAGAACCTGTCGATGACCACAAAAACACAGTTGTTTCCATGCTTAGTAGAAGGAAGGCTCGACATGTAATCCAGGGAGATGGATTGCCAAGGTTGACTAGGGGTAGGCAGTGGGATATAGAGGCCTTGCTTCTTGATGGTCGGTTTGGCAATGGTGCAAGCAGTGCATGATCTGATGTACATCTAACATCTTGTCAAAGATTTGGCTAATAGAAATACTTCTGCAGTACTTCCACGATTTTATCGACCCCAAAATTGATCTGATAATCACCCTATGAGTGACCTCAGTTGAAGATTTATTAAACAAAGGTATTACAGACTCATGTGCTGGTGTGTGTTCTATGTAATTGAAACAACGAATCAATCAGATTGCCAATACACAGACATTTTACATGGAAAGACAGCAGAGAAATACAGTAAGCAATATAAAGGCACACAGTTTTTAATAAGGAGTTCACCCTATTCTCTAGGGCTACGTCTCCGGTCCAGCTTCAGTGGTGGCCTTGTTTTATTGTGTCTTTAAGCAGAGAATTACAAATGCAGGGACTCAATATGAGTTCTCCTGAAGCAGATTTTGCTTGGTAGGGTGGTTCTTGGATTCCCCAAGTCACTTGGAGTACACAGACTCTTATTCTTCCTACCTGCCCTGTGACTCTCGGTCTACAGTGGAAAGAGCCAACTATGATGCTCAATCCGGAAAGATTCCTCTATGGGAAGCTTGACTCTTCAAGCTCTTTGGTGTTCGATGTTGCCTGTGTTCAGCTCGGCCCTCTGTGTCCTCTGATTGGCTTTACTGCTCTCTATGCTCAGTCCTCCTCTCAGTGTTCACTATTCACTATCTCTCTTGGTCGCTTGGACTCTTCGATCTGAATCTCTCTTCTGATCTCTCGTTCACTGTCTCTGCTCATGGCTTTAGCCATTCGACCTCCATGTTTGTTCGTTTCCTCTCCTTCCTACGTTGATTTGTCTGTCACCTGTATGCTTGGAATTCCATGTTCGGCATCAGCATAATGCTCAGGAAGTAGCCACATGTCTCTATCAGAACTGCGCCAGCCCGCTTGTTGATTCGTTGCTTTCTCCACCATGGCAGTCAACAGATTCCAAATCCTCTTAAATCATGGCTTAATCCCCTATCAATTTTTCTCTGTCTATCGAACACAATCACAGTCGTCCGATCTGGGCTCCTCCAGATCCAATGTCATTCGCACGTTGAGCACGGTTGACTTGCCCGACCGATAATGTGTGATCGCGGTAGTTTTTCTCTCTCCTCCACTGCAATGCATCGATCGCTGATTGAGATCACTCCACTTTCTCTGAAACCGCTTACCATTCAAGGGCGTCCTGGGGAAACTGCTAGCTTTCAGTGTGGGTCCCACCTTTTTCCTTCAGCGCCTTTTCCTTTTTCCGCTCGCGGTCCTTCAGTTCCTCCATGTGATTCAGTGCTGGAGGCTTTCCATTTTAGCCATTTTTGCCTAGTGATGCACATTAGCGCACTAACGCGCATCGAAAACCACCTCCTTTTCCTGATCCGGGGCTCCCAAGGGCTATTTTGACCTCCTGCGTAGTCTCCATGGGCCTTGGTTAGCGCACTTTGACCGAGGTCCTCGTCGTTCCACGCTGGCTTCCATGGCCACTAGTTCAAGGTGTTTTCGACTGCTGTTTGGATTCTTCAAGTATTTGTTTGACCTGTTTTAGTCACGGTTCTATGACAGTCGTTTATGGATCCAATTCGGATCATGGTCTCCCAACTGAAAAGCTTTTGGACCACCAAAAGTTGGTTTTCTTCAAGCATCGATTAAGTGAGGAAACTATTGTCTCACTTGTCCAATCCCAATCCACTTCGCACTGCTCAATTTTGAACCTTTAATCCCAATCCTGAGATACTCTACATGTCAAATATGCGTCGTCCTCACCTTTCTGTCCAGCACTGTGTCTTCCTATAACTCATTAAGGTATTCAGGTAGTAGGTCATCAACAGAAGGTAATTGACTCTGCTCTTCAGGGTCCTCAATCATTGAAGGTTCAAACAACCTCAAACAATCTACATTTACGACTAAGTAGATGTGCATGTAAGCTGGTAGATCAAGGTGAAAAGCATTCTCACCAATCCTCTCAAGTATCTTGAAGGGTCCATACCTGATAGTTTTTAGCTTTTTACCTTCACCTTTCATTATGTCCTTGCTGATATATAGCCAGACTTGGTCTCCAACTTGAAAACTATGCTCCATCCAATGCTTATCATGCCTAGCCTTGTACTTGGCCTGGCTCTTCTCCAGTTGTTCCTATACTACCTAATGGATCTCCTGGATCTGTTCAATGAACCTAGTTGCCTTGTCCACATCACTGTGTCCATCAACCCTGGTATCTTTACCAAAGACAAAATCCAAGGGAGACCTTGGTATGAAACCAAAACAAGTCTGAACAGGAGATCTCTGTGTAGATGAGTGTTTGGCTCTATTGTAAGCATGTTGCACATAACACAAATGTTCATCCCAAAGGCTTTCTGTTGTTTGCCTCTCCACTGAAACACATTGTTCAATCTTGTCAAAGCATGTAAGGGAGCTGCAATTGAGGAAAAATTTGAAATGAATTTCCTCCAGTATTGTGCTACTCCTAAAAAGCTTCTCACTTCTGTAGCAGGCTTGGGTTTAGGCTAGTTTATACTGACTGCCACTTTAGAGGGATATATTTTAAATTCACCTCCCCCTACTATATGACCCAAATAATTTAGAGAGGTTTTTCCAAATTCACATTTAGAGAGTTTAACATAAATTTTTTCTCTTTTCAAAACATCTAATGTCTGCTTAACATGCTTTAAATCTTCTTCCCACGTTTACTGAAAATCAGAATGTCATCCAGATACGTAATAACAAAATCATCAAGAAAAGGTCTGAGTACATCATTCATTAATCTCATGAAAGTAGTAGGGGCATTGGTCAAGCCAAAAGGCATAACCAGCCATTCATGCAATCCCTGCTTTGTTTTGAAAGCAGTCTTCCATGCATCTTCCTCTGCAACTCTGACCCGATGGTATCTACTATGCAAATCCAGATTGGTGAAATAAACAACTTCCTTCAATTGATCTAAAAGATCATCTATGCGAGGAAGGGGATAACGATTTTTTATTGTTATCATATTCATTGCTCGGTAATCAATGCATATTCTCTACGAGCCATCTTTCTTTCTCACCAAAACGATTGGTGACCCACATGGTGATGTGCTAGGCCTGATGAACCATTTCTCGAGCAAATCCTGCACCTACTTCTTGATTTCAGCATTCTCTAAAGTGGACAACCTGTACATTCCAATGTTAGCCAAAGGAACATCTTGCTGCAAAATAATATCATGTACTATTCCATTTTTGGGTGGCAAACCTTTAGGTTCTTGAAATAAGACATCATACTCTGAAACAATCTTTTCTATATCAGTTTGCTGATCAGCATTACAGCCTTCAAATATTTTGGTGTTATCAGGTGTCTTTTCCTTTACAACCCTCAGTAAGAATTGTTTGCATGAATTTATCATTATTTTCATCTGTCCTGAGTTTATGAGAGTGTAATTATTCTTGAGCTTGTGAGCCCTTACAAAGTATTCGATTCCATCTTTAACAAGTAGATACTTGTTCTTAGCTCTATAGAAAATAGTCTTTCTATCATACAAGTAAGGACTTCCTAAAACAATTCCACATATATCCAAAGGAATTACATCTAACTCAACCTCATCTACAAATGTTGACCCAAAAGAAAACTTGAGTTTGCACTGTCTAGTCACTTGTAGTTGTGCTTTATCATTCAACCATCTTAATGGGTATGGTTTCTTGTGAGGTGTAGTTGCTAATCCCAATTTCTTTACAATTGCTTCAGAAATCAAATTTACTTGTGAGCCACTATCAAACAAAGTATCAATCTTTTGATGTTTGGAAATAACTCGAATATGGAAAAGCTCATGTCTTCTTCTCTCATGTTCTTTATCAATAATAGTTTGAGCAGAATTACTACTAGATGCTTCAGAATTCTTACCTGTGGCTGCAATGATTGTTTCATCTCCCAAGCTGACCCCAAATCTTTCTGAATAGTTGTAGCATTCTTCTTCTTCTTGCCCTCAGACTTCTTAGGCCTCAGCTCTAGATGCAGAATCCAACAGTGCTCATCATCATGCCCCTCCTTTTTACAGTGAGTGCATGAAGCTTTTCCTTTTTGTGCAGTGTTATCCTTCCTTGATTTCCACTTTTGCTTTCTTTTCTCCTTGCTCTTACTTACGGTGGGTTGGGATGGTCCCCCAACTTCTGGATTCCCATTCTTTCCTCTAGCTTCTAGATGAGTAGCTTGTACAGATAC
>APFE031619099.1:12356-117574 GCA_000404065.3 Pinus taeda | reverse complement strand
ATGAGTAGCTTGTACAGATACCTCATCTATACTAGTGGGATTAAACATGAGGATGGTATGCCTCATGTAGCTCTGTAGACCACCAATGTACTTCAAAAGAGTTTCTGGTGAGTCTAATGAGATGCCTAACATCAATGTTCTCTTTCTGAATTCTTTAGTACACCCTTGCACACTTTTCCCTTTCAACTGCCGAAGAGTTTGCCAACTCATCATGGCTTGTTGCATGTAGGCCAATGGATACTGCTTTCTCATGGCAAAGACAAAGTCACTCTAGACAGAGATGCTCTTACCATGTTTCTTCACATCAGCTTGGGTTCTGCCTTCCCACCAAACCAAGTTAGTTCCTCCTAGGCGTAGGCTTGCCAGCTAAATCTTACTCTTGTCGGAGTCTATGTTTTGTACCCTAAAATACACATCAATTTGTCTTATCCAGTTGTCCAACTTTTCAGCATTCAACTCTCCATCATATATAGGAAAATCAAATTTAACATCTAACTTAATCAAAGATGCTTTCTTATTATGCACAAGGCTACTAGGAGGTGTAGGAAAGCTTTCTTCTTTTCCCTTTCCTTTAGAGTGGTCATGAGAATGAGATTCATCTTCTTGTTTATCTTGTTTAGAGCCTAATGAATCTTCATCCTTATGCTTTCTAAAGTGCCTATACATTTCTTCTACCATAGACTTCATAGCTAGGAAAATTTCTACAAACTGGGGGTCTGGCCCTGTAGAACCTTCTTCTGACATTGTCTTCTGAGAATAGACTCTCCCAATTTCAGAATTAGTTTCCACCAACTCTCCTTCTCCCAATTTGAACTTTGATCTAGTGATCATTCACAGCTAAACCAACACAAGCTTGTCTAACCTTACAGTCTAGAGCTCTGATACCACTTGATCTGATAATCACCCTATGAGTGACCTGAGTTGAAGATTTATTAAACAAAGGTATTACAGACTCATGTGCTGGTGTGTGTTCTGTGTACTTTAAACAATGGATCGATCAGATTGCCAATACACAAACATTTTACAAGGAAGGACAACAGAGAAATACAATAAGCAATATAAAGACACACAGTTTTTAATAAGGAGTTCACCCTATTCTCCAGGGCTACGTCTTCGATCCAGCTTTAGTGGTGGCCTTATTTTATTGTGTCATTAAGTAGAGAATTACAAATGCAGGGACTCAATATGTGTTCTCCTGAAATAGATTTTTCTTGGCAGGGTGGTTCTTGGATTCGCCAAGCCACTTGGAGTACACAGACTCTTATTCTTCCTACCTGCCCTATGACTCTCGTTCTACAGTGGAAAGAGCTAATTGTGATCCTCAATTCGGACAGATTCCTCTATGGGAAGGCTTGACTCTTCAAGCTCTTTGGTGCTTGATGTTGCCTGTGGTCAGCTCAACCCTTTGTCTCCTCTGCTTGGCTTTACTGCTCTCTGTGCTCAATCCTCCTCTCAGGGTTCACTGTTCACTGTCTCTCTTGGTCGCTTGGACTCTTTGATCTGAATATCTCTTCTGATCTCTTGTTCACTGTCTTTGCTCATGGCTTTAGCCATTAGACCTCCATGTCTATTCATTTCCACTCCTTCCTGCGTCTATTCTCCCATCGCCTATGTGCTTGGAATTCCCTGTTCGGCGTTAGCATAATGCTCAGGAAGTAGCCACGTGTCTCTATCGGAACTGTGCCAGCTCACTTTTCGATTCGTTTCTTTCTCCACCGTGACGATCAACGGATTCCAAACCCTCTTAAATCACGGCTTAATCCCCTGTCAATTCCACTCTGTCTATCGGGCGCAATCTCAACCATCTGATCTGGGCTCCTCCAGATCCAACGTAATTCGCACATCGAACGCGGGTTACCTACTTGACCGATAACACGCGATCGCGACAATTTTTCTCTCTCCTCCACTTCCACGCATTGATCACTAATTGTGATCGCTCTGCTTTCTCCAAAACCACTTACCGTTCAAGGGCGTCCCGGGGAAACCGCTGGTTTTCGGTGTGGGTCCCGCATTTTTCCTTCAGCACCTTTTCCTTTTTTTGTCCGTGGTCCTTTGGTTCCTCCATGCGACCGGGTGCTGGAGGCTTTCCATTTTAGCCATTTTCACCTATCAAAGTGCTATTGCGCATCAAAAACTAGCTCCTTTTCCCGATCTAGGGCTCCCAGGGGCTATTTTGACCTCCTACGTAGTGTCCATGGGCCTTGGTCAGCGCGCTTTGATCGAGGTCCTTCTCATTCCACGCTGGCTACCATCACCACTGATTTAGGGTGTTTTTGACTGCTGTTTGGATTCTTCAAGTATTTGTTCGACCTATTTTAGTCACGGTTCTATGACAGTCCTTTATGGATCTGATTTGGATAAAAAATGCCCAATAGGCCGATTCTAGTGTTCTTCCCAAATCATCTTGGCACGCTCGCTTTAAGGAACACAAAGGTGACCTAAGTGGCATAATGGGGCATCCTAGAGGTGAAAATCTTGAACATTCTGACCCTTTAAGAGTGGCTGGCATGTGTGGCTGACTTCTGGGTTTCTTTTGTAGAGAAGTGGCCAATTGGAAGTCTAGTGCCCACAAGAGTTGAGCAAAGTGATTAATGACATTATTGGTGGTCGACTGAGGCATTCTGAAACATTATTGGTGTTTCCCTTCTTATACTTGATATTCAAATGGAGCTATTGCAGGTATATGATCATTTTGCAATTTCCCTTGGGTTCGTACGAACTGTAGGGGTGGTGGTCTGTGTGGATGACCATTTCCTTCCCCAAAATGTAATGTTTCAATTATCGGCATGCCTGCACAATGGAATACATCTCTTTGTCATAAATGGGATACTTTTAGACTGTGTATGAAAGTGTCTCACTGTGATATGCCACTAGATGTCTGTGTTGAGTAAGGATTGCCCCAATAGCATAGTTAGAGGCATCTGTCTCAACCTTAAATGGTTGTTGCAAGTCTAGTAATGCGAGCACTAGTGCTGAGCAGAGGCGATATTTCAACTCTGTGAATGCCTTCTGTTGAGATTTAGACCAAAGGAGTTTTTCTTTCACTCCTCCCTTGGTGACTTGACTCAAGGGCTAAGTGATATAAGGAAATTCCAACAGGGACCTGCATTAGAAGTTGGCAAGAACTAGAAAGTTGTGAAGCTCTGTCAGAGTGGTTGGAGATGGCCAATACTGAATGACTTGGATCTTGGCAGGATCCATATGCACCCCCCGTTCATTAATAATGCATCCCAGCTATTGAACTTGGGTCATGCCAAAAGTGCATTTCTCCAAATTGGCACATAACTTGTGTTGCCGCAATGTTTGGAGAACCTGTCGGATGTGGTGGAGGTGCTCTTCGTAACTCTAGCTGAAGATCAGGATGTAATCCAAGTATACCACTAGATGTGAGTTAATGAATGGTTGCAAGATGTCATCCATTAGCCTCGTGAAGATTGTTGGAGCATTCTTCAATCCGAAAGGCATAACCAAGCGTTCAAGAAGGCCCTCCTTGGCTTTGAAGGCAATCTTCCACACATTGGAGGGTTCGATTGGTACCTAGTGATATACTAACTTCAAATCGATCTTGCTGAAATATTTCCCCCCTTCAGTGTGTCCAGGAGGTCATCAATCTGTGGCATCAGGTACCTATTACGGACAAGGATCTTGCTCAGCTCCCGATAGTCAATACAGAGTCTCCAAGTCCCATCCTTCTTTTGTACCAACAACATGATCGGGCTCCCACAGGGCGATGAACTCAGATGGATGTGACCTTTCTGCAGCAGCTCCTAAATCTACCTCTTGATTTCATTGTTTTCCAGAACGGAGCACCGATAGATTGTTCCATTGGGCAGTGGCACACCTAGGGTCAGATCGATGGAGTGTTTGACCTGACAATGCAAAGGAACCCCTACAGGGGAGGTGAAGATGTCCCCATACTCTTCCATGACCTTGTCCATCTATAGTTGTTGTGTATAGGGGCCCTATCTGGCGGTTGTGGCCACCATCTTCTTCTTTCCTTGAGGGCATATCATCAGCAAAACAAATTTCCAGATTTTGGAAATGAGCTTACTGCATTGTTTTGTAGTAACCAAAAAGATTGCAGTAGGCGGTGATACCTCCGGTATCCTGTACAAATTATTTCCCAAAGTAATAATAACAGCACAGGGCCTTGATTCGTACATAGTATGTTGCTTCCACAAGTATGGTTGTCCTAATAATACATCACAAACGTCAAGGGGAGAAATGTCACACAATGCTAATACATGAAGGGCTTGATGTTGTATGGAAGGCAACACTGTTGGCTCACGCAAAGATCCCGTCCTTAGTGAAGCCACATGATGGTGTATGGTTGTGAATGTGTTGTGGTTAGTAAGCCCAGCTAGTTCATGACCTCTACCGAAATGAGGTTCTTTTGGCTCTCTTTATGGACAATGAACTATAGCGAGGAGCCCTTCACCCACATCTGACAATGGAAGAGACATTCCTCCTCCTCTGGATCTTCGGGTTCCTCATTCCAGATCCTCGTGGTGGAAATAGTGTTGCTGGGATCCACATTGATAATCTGTTCCCTTTGTCATTCCCCTTGTTGGGTTCTAACTTAGAGTCAGAACATGCATCTTATTCTGAAACTTTTAGCTTGACCACCAGTGACTGTTTGGCCCGCCACTCACTTGTGTTGTGAGTGGAGCTCTTATGGAACTCACACCACTTTCCCGTGTCATTTTTTGGCTTCGTGACATTGTTCTTTGCTTGCATCTTTGGCGGGTTGTCTTGGGCACCCCGCCTTGGCTTTTTCCTTTGTTCTACGATTTGGGGTCACCTTTCCCTTGCTTCGGATTCGTAGATCCAAAGTCTCTCTTCTTCTATTTAAACTTTTTCTCGATCTTGATGGCAATCAGTATGCTGTCCCAAGCGAGGAGATGTTCAGGGATTCTCTTTCTTCCTAAATGTACCTGTGCAGGCAGCCGCGATATTTCAGTACCAAATTCTACTTTGAATCCTTGATACCCAACTTTGTGAAAAGGGTATGGAAAATATTAGTAAACTCCGGCACGTCTTGGTCCCTTCACTGTCGCAGTGTGGTCCACTTTGTGTATTGATCCTCATAGCTTTAAATACGGTAGTACTACTCCTTGATGGTAGTCCATAATGAATTCCAAGTGGCTGCGGCCGAAAACATTGAGACCATACTTCCATCCTTCTTCTCGCAGTAGGTTTCCTACCAGTCCTTGACGTGGGGGGAGGCTTTGAGAGTGAAAGTAATCTTTTCCCGAATGGAAAAATCATGAACAAAAAATACCCTTCTATAAGATTTAACCATTTATCTATGGCGTCTACATCTATCTGGCCTTCAAATATGGGAATGTCAAATTTAACTTGTACCTTAAAGGGTGTGGCGCTTCCAGAGTAGTTACTGGAAGTAGATGTGTTGCCCCCGGGTAGCTGCCAAAGGATCTCAGCAAAGTTGTTCATCATCGCGTTCCTTTGTTGCTCGAGGGCCTCTTTGAGCAATATTTTGATAGGATCTCCTATCCCCTCATCTTTCTTTTAATCTGCCATGGGAGGTCGTCAGGATTTGTGAGGTTGGTCTTGTAAAGGTTCGACAAGTTCAAGCCCTAACTCCTTATATCCTGACCTCATTTAGGACATGCAAAGAAGGACAGAGAAAGATCAAACCCCTCTAATACCACTGATCTAGATTTAAACAGGAATGCAACATATTACAGATATAACCATATATATAGAGATAGCGTAGAAATAATACTTCATTTCATTACTTTAAAATATTGAAATATGCTTACAAACAAAAATGGAAATAAGCTATCAAGGGTGATGGTAGCTTATCTTTGAGAAGAGATGGGGCAACTAAATGCCTCTGAACTGTGTTAAAATGAGGGTCGAAGGCCTATTTATTATTGAGAAACAATGGAAAATCCTAAACATCCAAAAACCTAACCCTAGAAGATGAAACACCAAACTATGGACCCTGTTTGCGTAAATTGGTACATCAACTTCCCAGGGTTGTAACTTTGGCATACGATCTTCGTTTGATGCACACAATATCTTGTTAGAGAGATATATCTGAGAACTACAACTTTGGGAAGAGAAACATTGGTCCATGGACCCAATTTTCTCCCTGTTTTCCCTAAAACTGTTGTTTAGGGCCTCAAAATGGCTCTGGAAGTTTAGGACCCGAAAAACTACTAAAAATAGTAAACTGTGCTACAATTAACGAAACTGAAAAGCTAAAAGAAACAATGGTGTGGGTCCAAGTGGACTCGGTGAGTGGCCACCAATATCCACCTGGATCATTCATGCTTTAAATTTCATGTTGATAGATAAAGAATAAAGATATAGTCAAACTGTTTAACTTTAGTAGATTAGTAGTTAGGTAGAGAATAAAAATGAGCTCATCAGTTTAATCTGAGCCATTAGAAGTTATAAGGTTAAAATTAGATAGTTTTCTTGTCAATAGAAAAGGAAATAGAGGGTCAGCAAGCTCAAATGCACCCAATGAAATGAAGAAAAAATGTTAGGGTAAATAAAGCGTAGGTAGAAGAAACCTTGCAAATGCACAAGGTTGTTGAGTCAAAAGCACATTTATCATGCTTAATCCAATGTTTCATATGCAGCAGGAAATGTGGGAAAGGAAGGATATTGACAAGCTTGTTTACTAATTTCCCCTCATTTCAGTGAACCCCCACATGCTTATTTGCTAATTTCCCCATTATCCCTTCATCACTTATAAATACCCTTTTTCCCCTCATTTTGACCTTTACCCCTTGGTTTCACACATTTTCCTAGAAATTACCCTTTAAAAATAATCCCCCCTTATTAATTTCTCTTTTCACCCTTGAAAACCCACAAAAAACTCCCTTATCCTAAGTTTTTATGCCCCCGCATTATGTAATTAACGCCCCCCTCACATTTCCCCGATACCCTTTTTAACCCACCAACCCTTGATGCAGTTAAAGAAAACCTTTCCACATAACCCATGGTCCCACCTTATTACCCAATGCTTATATTAAAAAACCTGACATTATGTGCTATTTAATTACATTTCTACGTAATTAAACCCCGGGCCCCACAAATCACTTTCTCGATTCCATCCGTGCAACTCGACTATGCGATAGCCCTCCAATCTCCTACTGCCAGATCCAATAGTGTACATCCATATCACGCGGATTCATCCTCCAATCGATAATAGCCAGAGAGCATGTGAGGTTTGCGGTTTTGCCTGGGCACTATTCTGCTACGTGGCAGCACTAGGTTAGATCGTGTGCTCGCAAAAAATACCGCCTGCCCTCCAAAAGTGGTGCGATGGCCCAAAAAACCACCTCCCCACATAAAATGAAAACTACCACTATTGAGTTATAATTTTTGTGCCAAAATGTGACTGTTAGCCATTAAAATGCCAAAAAAACCCCAATTCGCTCTTTTCTTGCATTTTCACTGTAAACTGCTGCTAAGCCATTTGCGACACCCTGAACCTCTGCGACTAATTTGACCACCTAAAGGCGCTCCAGATACCCAATTAAAGTAACCAGTTGATAGTTGAAAGCTACAGTACCTTCTGTATTCTCCACTGAACCCAGTCTGCACACCAAACCATCAATTTCTAGGTATTCCTGGAAAAACTAGAACAGACATGTAAATTTGAAAATGCACAGTTAAAATTGAATGGTTAATTAATTTAAATTAATTGATAAACTTGCCTGAATTGAAGAGAAACTTATTTTTATACCCCAAAACATTCTTTTACAGACTGTAACTATCGTTCTACTCTACTAGAGCTTCTAAACCTCACTCCTGAAACCACTACAAGCCTAATTCAAATCTGTAAACCCAATTATGGCTTCCCAAACCTCTCTAGACATGAGACCTCTGTAAACCCCTCACCTCGACATCGACCACCTTGCATTAGCAGACAAATACTTCCAAATAAAGGATATTACCTTTGTTTTGGGAAGTTTTAGTGTCTACAGATAAACGCTTAAACCCCTAGACTAGTAACTAAGTCTAAAAGAATAGTACAAAGCATTCTCTACCATTTCTATAACCAATAGATTAAATAAGATAGTAAAGAAGCTTACCTATAGCTTTCCCTTACTCCTTATCTCCCTTGACCAATTCTGTCAGTCCTTTCCGTACTTAATCAACTTGAAAAGTACCTCACAGAGATAGAAGATAAAACTGATCAAGGCATATGATCATGATCTATTGATTAAACATAGAATGGAATCAAGTTCATAATACACATATGAAAGCATCTATGGACAATACAAACATATGGGAAAAGGTTTGAACACTTTATTAGTAAAAGGAAGAGTTACAACCCAATATGTTTGATTCAGTATCACTCCTCCAGTTCAATCCCATCCTCTCCTCAGAACAAGCAAGACATTTTGACAACATTACAATAATTGAAACCAACTCAAGTCTCATACTAACATGTTCATCTCCCTATAATTCAATGATTTCCAGCCCCTGGTCACTTAGATGAGTGGTATTTTTATAGGTGAATGAAGGAAGTTATGCCATAAATGGTGATAATGAATACCCTCCCAAAACATAGAATTTAGTTCCATGGAGGAAGGGATAAATGGATTAATGTTCCTTAACTCCCTACCTCATCCAAATTTGAGCCCAAAGGAGTAGATAAACTTGGGAAGCTTCTAGATGCATCCAATGGATAAGAATATTCCCAAACCCCAATGAAATTTCACTCAAATTCGCCCAGCACAAGCCAAACAGGGCTCAAATGTACTACATAGCACCCAAGCAGTGTACTGGACTACACTGCAGTGCACCCTAATGAAGGCCTACCTGCACTAATCTTCTTAAAATCAGTTTTTAGATGGTTTCAGTCATGGAATCTCTTGGGAAGGAGGCATTATGATGGTTGACTTCATTTAGGGCATGTAACAAATGAATTAGGGTTTTATAGTCCCTAATAGTACTGATCTATAAGTTGGGGTTGATGTGCCCAAATGGATCTATAACAGTTGTCCCCTAAAGCATGAAGTCGTAAATTTGTATGTTGAGTGAAATGCTTTATCATGTGGAGAGGAGGTTTCGAAGCGGAAGGTGACCTGCATCAATTACAATACATATATCATGATAATTTGATTTTTTCTCATGAACTCACTGAGGGAAGGCATACCCATGCTCATCTTATAAAATTTCATTACATGTACAAATATAGTCATCTACAGATAAAGACCCATGAATGGATGACCATGAACGTAAGGCCATTGTACATTTGATTGAGTACTCCTGAAAATATCGCAACCCGAATGGATGAAACTAGGTTTGGGGTCTTGAATCTCATTCAATATTTCGCTCAAGTACAAGTCTAACCATGTGAATAGATGATCTGAAGTCAAACATGGGAAGACATCGTCTGATTACCAGCAAATGATGTAAGTCGTTAACGGACGCGAGAGAAATCATCGATAATGATGATCACCTTGAAGGTACTACTGTACATTTCGCATGGTGTAAATGAATGATTTGATGTTGAACACCATACAAAGTCTTTCGGTCAAAGTCTAGTGATGTCAACCTATCGCCAAAAGTGAGAAACTTTCCATTGATGTATGCAAGCCTCAAGGTACTGAAGGGGTGTTTCTAAGTCCACTTCTTGGATGATATGCTAATGTCAACAAGAAGCAACTCATCACATGAGGGCCTTGATGTATCCCACATCAACGACATGAAATGAGGTAAATTATTTTGGAGATGAGAAATTGATTGACGACAGAAGGTTTAAGAATGGTAGTCATGAAAATGAGGGTTTACAGTATTGCAAAGGATGAAGTTTGAACTAAATGACTTCTCTTGAACATGTCGGCGACACTAAAATGAATTGGTAGCATTGACCCACAACAAAGTAATGGATGGTATGATAGAACAATGGTGTGATAACCATCAAGCTGAATGACCCAACCCACATAGTCATGGTGATGAGGTGAAAGTGTCATGTTCAATAGCGACTTACTACCATAAAGTGTTTTCCCCTTTTTCCAATTTTCCCCAGTCATTGCTAACCAGTACCTCTTTATTTTTATCTAGCTTGAGGAGGATAACATATGCTTGTTTTATAATTTCACCATTCAGGTGAATCCATCGCTATTTGATGCTTTAATGAGTCTAGCGAAGGTGAAACTCGGTCTTGTCTAGATGGACAAGTTTGTCGCTATTTGATGTTTTTAATGAGTTTAACGACAAAAATAACTTGGTCCTTTTCAAGTTTAGAGAGTTTGAAAAGGGATGAAAAGGAAACTCCAAAAGTTCTTTTTCGTAGACTTGTCTCTCAAGTCCAAAAAAGCATAAAACAATATGAAAGAGAACCTATTGATCATGTTTGATCAATGTATTCCTTTTTCGTAGTTAATCTATCTCAGCCTGAAAAAAGGTTAAACTTATACTGAGTAGATATAAATTCCAATCCGTTAACGAGCTAGAAATGATAAGTGCTCGGCAATCTTTTCATGTTTAGAGAGTATGAAAAGAGCTTAAAGAGGACTCCATTTTGAGGAACGAGTGGTGTCTAGGGTAGCAACTGGTTCAGGTGATGTTAGAACTTCTCAAAACATGTTGATTTATGTGAAGTGGCTAGCTAATAAGACCACTCATTGCAACTGTTCCTCAAAAAGGGTAAAACAACCAAGTGAAAGCATATGATCAACCAAAGGGATGGTGGCGATGGGATGAAAACAACCAACACTCATCTGATGAAACAGGCTGATAGAATGGCAATCATGAGGGATAAAATGGAAATGGGTTCATTTTTACACAAGCTTGAACCATAGAGAACTATGCTTGGATTCAATTTCATGTTTATACAAGATTGAAACGAAAAACTATGCTTGAATTCAATTTCATTTTTACACAAGATTAAAATGAAAAACTATGCTTGAGATTGGTTTACCTACCCCCAACATGATGAAAGTGAGAGTCTCCTGTAACAAGATGGAAGTCGCTGCGATGAAGCAGGACGGTTATCCAACACTTTTTTGGCTTTGTCCAGATAGGGACAAAGGTGAATGGGGTGATTCCCTTCACATAACCTACAAGGAAACTTAACTTTACCACTAGGTGTATGCCCCCCAAGCTTCGTTACATTCACCTAAGTAGACTACTCATTGCTATCAGGTGGATGGAATGAAGGTTCTTTTACGAGATCAAGTGGAAGACTCAATTGGGATTTTACGAGATCTAATCAAAGACTCGAATTGGAACTTGGGGCCTTGTTTCGTTTTTTCATGAGCTCTACATAAGACAGGGATCTCTGCTTAGATTCCTTGATTCATTTTTTAACGAGGTTAACACAAGACCAAGAACTATCCTCTTGGTAACTGTTTCATTTTTTACCGAGGTTGACATAGTAAAAGAACCATCCTCAGGAGTTGTTTCACTTTTTAATGAGGTTGACAGAGTAAAATAACTATCCTCATGGACCTGTTTCATTTTGTTAATGAGGTTGACACAGTAAAATAACTATCCTCAAACCCCTTGTTTCATTTTTTAACGAGGTTGACAGAAGACTAGGAACTATCCTCAGATCCTTGGTTTCATTTTTTAATGAGGTTGACACAAGACTAGGAACTGTCCTCCTAGATTTGTTTATTTTTTTAACAAGGTTGACACAACACCAAGAACTATCCTCATACCCTTGATCATAACCCATAAGTGGTCATGAAGGAGAGATCTGGTTCCAATGCCCCCAATACATGATGTAGAACATCACTGAATTGGTCGTTAGTTAATGTCAGTATGGAATGGGTTGCCACATAATTAACCCATGGTAGGGATGATACCATTGGTACAAAAGGACTATTTAGGGAAGATGGTTGATTGGAAGCCATATTTGGACCGAGAAATGAAAGCTGGTCAATGGTGACTATTCTGCCTTCATGCGGGAAACACATCACTCGAAAGAGTGTTGAAACAATAGCTCCCATGCCATAAACGTAGTCGTGCCAAAGAAGTAAATTATAATCTAAAGGGCTTGGGACTACCATCACATTTAGATAAACAATTTTCCTCTCAAAGTAAGAGGTAACTGAGGGAGGATCCCTAATGGTTGATTGGTTCCTTTGTTAAAGCCCAACAGATTCTGGGTAACAGGCACAAGTGGTGATGAACCGAGCACTTGCCAAGTAGTTGAGGAAAGGGTACTCACATATGCACCTTCATCTATAATAGTGCTTGATACAATCATATTACAAACCTGTACTATGATCTCAAAAGGCACATAAGAAGGAAGACAGAATCTTTCCAGTCAATTCCAATCAAAGGAAGTGACCAGACTACTTGGAGGGGGTACGTAGAAATAGAAGAATTAATCCCTTGAGTTACGAGAGCGGGAGGATTTTCCTCCTGTCTTGATGGAATAGGAGGGTTGCCCCCAAGCTCATTAGAATCTGAAGAAACAAAAAGAACTTGAGTGGTATCATATTCACTCTCTTTGGGAAAGGTATGACTAGCTGAAGGTGAAATTGGGTCAACAATTACCTCGACCTATTGATTTGGGTCAGGTTTGGACTTGTAGGATTCACTTTCAGGGAGAGTGGGTTTGACCAATAGTTGATTTTGTTTAGTCAATTTATCAACTAGTGAAGGATTTAGGGAGAGTTTCCTGTAACTAGATGGAATTCGCTGCGGTGAAGTAGGACGGTTATCCAACACTCTTTTGGCTTCATCCAGATAGGGACAAAGGTGAATGGGGTGAATCCCTTTACATAACGTACATGGAAACTTAACTTTACCCTTCTTTCCATGAACTTTACTACCACTAGTTAATGGTGTGTAACCAACATGATCTTGAGATGTTGATGGCACATGATGATGCGAACAGGAAGACCATTCTTGTAAGACTTGATGAATATCAGGACAATTTCAATGAAGATGGTCTCCCGCACAAAGTTTGCATGGGTATTGAAATTTGTGAGGCTTGATGGATGGTTTCTCTTCAGATGTTGCATTCAAAGCAATTGTTGTTTGGTTTCCCCTCTGCTGAATTTGCTTCTTCTTCTTCTTCTTCTTCCTTTTCTTCTTCTTCTTATCCACCTGGTTACTAGTACCAATACTTTCGCTAGGCAAAGAGGAAGAAGGGGAGAAAGAAACAACAGAGGAAGGAGGCAAAGGGTCAACTTTAGGATCAACTGGAGGTTGATTTTGTCCAGTTGGAGGTGTAATCGATTACAGATAAATCATGACATTTTAAACCAAGGAGATTGAAAACAACAATATTGGCAAGCCAATGGTAAATCACAGAAGGGACAATGTAGCCATATATGGAGCACCAATATTTTCGAAAGGAGGGAAAGGACTAGGATTCCCATCAAAAGGAATTCCTTGATCAACGGACTCCGGATTTGTCACCATATGTTTCAACCTAAGATCAACTAAGGAGTGAGCATGGAGGATGTTATCTGCACTCAATTAATTTTATTTTAATCAAAGTAAGATAACAAAACGAAAGAGGGGTAATCTAGGCAAAAGGTTTACCAAGCAACTGTGAACTGCAGAATACCTCCTGGTGAACTAAGAAGTATGGGCAGGCAATCTCCCCAAATGCTATGTTCAGTGTATCACAGTGTATAAGGTGGCTGAATCGGTTACTTAAGAATGGAGAGAAACCTAGTTTTGTCCTCCCATATATACCCAAAAGTACGTGGAGGCACAATCTGTATAAGCATTTCCTAATGCAAAACCGCATAGTGATAGCATTCCCATATACTTTACGTACTGTAACACTACCCTATATACCCGAAGGTACGTGGACAAGCTACAATATACTCATGTACATGGAATGAGGTATCATACTCAGGATGTATTGCAAACAAGTTAGTGACAACTGCTTTTTTTACGATGCCAAAACACATCTCTAGCATAGACCTCTAAATGTTTTTCATTAGGTGACAATGCTCCATTAGGTAAATTTAGATAAATTTTAAGTTGGTCTTCTTTAAAATTTTCCTTTCAAGGTTCACCACATGATGTATGTTTGCAATTCCTAAAATGCAACTAATATGATAAAGAAACTTTTGATTTGGTTTGAACGATGAAAACCTTAGCTAGTAAGGGATATATCAATCAAACCTTTGACAAAAAGCAAGGAGCATATCTAATGCAATTTCCCTAGCTATTCCAATCAAGCATTCACAGACTTTAATATGCACAATGCATGTATTTATTTTTGATTTCCTTAAAATGAATGAACAAAAAGGAAAACTAATGCACAATCAATCAATAAACTCTTTTCATAAAAATGATGATTTTGCGAAAATTTCTTTTCAAGGAAATGAAGACATTACAACACTTTCATTTTCAAAGAAATGAGGAATTATGACACTTTCAATTAAAAGAATAATCATATGCACACATCAATCAATTGATCTTTCATGAATGAGGACTTTATGACAATTCAACTTTCGAAGGAAAAGATGATTTTATGACACTTTCTTTCAACAAAGATCAATCAACCAAAAACTAACTTTCGACTATAAATTGAAAATGACAAAGTAAATACATAAGAAACACTTATCAATCCTAGTCTAAGTAGGGCCAAGTAAGGAGATGAAAAACCATTTTCAGAGATGAGATCATTGACATTCAGCAAATCATTCAAATAGGAGAAAATTGGTACAAAACTTCAGCTCCTAAATGGGAAACTGACCCTCAAGGGATCAACGTAGGAAGCAGTGAGAGATAGTGCACTTCAGTGCATTGTCTCTATGCGGGAAGTGCATTGTAGTGAACTTTGTCCTTCATTGGGCTGCACTGGTGATAGTAAGCCATTTCTAAAGGCAATTTGATAGAGTTTTGACTCAATTTTCTAAGAAATCATATTGAAATTTAATCAACGACCACAAGTACAGTATGTAGAAATGTCTGAAGAGACTGATAAGCTACTAAGATGGATGATCACTCCCCAGTGGAGTCACCAATCTATTTTGGGAAGTTTTAGTGTCTACGGATAAACGCTTAAACCACTAGACTAGTAGCTAAGTCTAGAACAATAGCGCAAAGCATTCTCTACCTTTTCTATAACCAATAGATTAAATAAGACATTAAAGAAGCCTACCTATAGCTTTTGCTTACTCCTTATCTCCCTTGACAAATTTTGTCACTCCTTTTTGTACTTAATCCACTTGAAAAGTACCTACACATAGACAGAAGACAAGAACTGATCAAAGCATATGATAATGATCTATTGATTAAACATAGAATGGAATCAAGCTCATAATACACATATGAAAGAATCAATGGAAAATACAAACATATGGAAAAATATTTGAACACTTTATTAGTAAAAGGAAGAGTTACAACCCAATTTGCTTGATTTACTATCACTCCTCCAGTTCAATCCCATCCTCTCCTCATAACAAGCAAGACATTTTGACATTATTACAATACTTGAAACCAACTCAAGTCTCATACTAACAGCATCTCCCTATAATTCAATAATTTCCAACCCCTGATCACTTAGATGAGTGGTATTTTTATAGGTGAATGAAGGAAGTTATGCCATAAATGGTGATAATGAATACCCTCCCAAAATTAGAATTTAGTTCCACGGAGGAAGGGATAAAGGGATTGATGTTCCTTAACTCCCTACATCATCCAAATTTGAGCCCAAAGGAGTAGATAAACTTGGGAAGCTTCTAGATGCATCCAATGGATAAGAATATTCTGAAACCCCAATGAAATTTCGCTCAAATTCACCCAGCACAGGCCAAAGAAGGCTCACGTGTGCTGCATAGCACCCAATCAATGTACTAGAGTGCACTATAGTGCACCGTAATGAAGGCCTACCTACGATAATCTTCTTAAAGGCCATTTTTGGATGATTTCAGTCATGGAATCTCTTGGGAAGGAGGCATTCTAATGGTTGACTTCATTTAGGGCATGTAAAAATTGAATTAGGGTTTGATGGGTCCTAATACTACTGGTCTGTAAGTTGGGTTGATGTGTCGAAATGGATCTATAACACCCCTGCCTACCTTCTAAAGCTTCGCTACTAGGGTAAGGACAAATTATTGAACCAGAATGATGACATTCACCTTTAGGAGTCTAATTTTCCAAGTATTTGTTTCCAAAAGTACACCCATTCCAAGAAATCATCCACTTCTGTTATGGTTGCTACATTCCCAACCAAAGAGCGATTGTCACCTCTGACCAGCAAGTGTTATTTACCATCACTGCAGAATCCATTAACCAAATGTTGCAGGTCTAGCCAAGCCCAAATGAGACCCCACTTTCTATTAGAGACTTGTTTGACCTCTATACCAAGTTAGACCTTCCCAGAATAGCCTAAATTTTCTAGATTTTCATCATAGAGGAGTGTCATACTCCTACAGAAAGTCTTCCATATTCTTCCACCATTTTTTCTGAGAGAGGCTGACAAACCATAACCATGCTCTCTTGCATTCTAGGATACACTAGAGATGAACATGTGGATAAGGTTGTCATTGCTTTCCTTTCCATATTTAGCCCAAGAAATCCTCCTATTGTAATTTACAACTATGCTCAGTTCATAGTAGATATGATGCATGAACAATTCATTAGACTACCTACTAAGAGAGTCTTCAAGTACTCATCTGTATTGTTCCACATTTTTTTATACTATCATTCAAACAAATTCCCTGTCAACATTCAGAAATTGGACACCAAAGGCAATCCAAGAACAGTAATATATTGGACACCCTTGATCCAAAAGTACTCCACTGTATTCACTTATAAAGACGTCATTGATTCATTTGTCCATCTAGTTATGAGTATGCTAACTAGTAGCCCTCAACCCAGAATTAGTCAAGAGATCAAAAGGGTGTTACAGTTGACAAATAATAGTAAAGTGGGATACCGGTATCTATACGAGAACCACACAGAGATAAGAATATATGGATGCCAACTTTCCCCCTACAAACTGCCCAAATACCTCCCCATGAGGATGTTTTCACTAGAATACTTTAGGTAGATTATAAATTCTGATGAAGTCAAATTCCTATTAGCTAGGAAGAAGACCTAATTCAAAATGAAAAATCAATTAGGCCCCTTCGTTTGTAATACCAGAGAAGTTGGACCATAGGCAAATAAGAATTTGCAACAAATGAAATTCAAGAACGGCTTTATATGGCAGTATGACCCTCATGGAGTCGTAAATAAGCTAAGGCTCAAGGTCAAATTGGGACCTTTCATCCATCATCCTAGACTAGACATTGAGAGGGTTTCCAACCAATCAAAATGGTTGGAAAACACTCTAATAGACATGGATAATACTGTAGTTGATGTAGAAAATACATTGATTGATGTAGAAAAACATATTGATACAAGTGCCTTCCTGCATGTTCCAGAACTAGGAGAACCAATGAATAGATGAACAGTTTGAGATCAGTTACAGGAAGAGTCCCAAGCTTAATCCTGTAACTAAATAGGAAGACACCATTGACTTAGTGGAAATTACTAACACTAACACAATGGTGGAAAGGAGTAAAGGCCCATCATCTTCAGGAGAAACTCACTAGCCCTTAACATCAAACACTCAACTTATTGAGAGACAGCTCAACGTTGAGGTCTCTTCATTCACCAGGCCCATGGATAAAGAGAAGGATATCAAGGACAGATATAAAGAAATTAAGTTGAGGAATGAGAAGTTGAAGGCTAAGACCTATGCTCAATCCTTCAAGCAGACACCTGCAAATAAAAACACGTTGATGTTAGACTTTGACATAAAAACAAGAAAAATGCAGATGTCATTCATGCAACCTATAGTCCAACATCCAAAAACATCAACTAACTATAGGAAAACACACTTTGAGGTTTTGGCCAGGGATGTTCATCCCATTGACGAAATTGAGTTTCACAAGCAAGCAGGTAAGGTGATCTATTCCACCTTGACAAGTAAAACTATGGCTACACATAAGTTGCAAAGTTCATTAGATAATATTACAACACAATACAAATTGGAAAAGGCCTTCTCATAGGCCAAGGACAAGAATATCAAGTCACTGCAAGACTTGGTAATTGAGCTGGGACATGATCCCAATGATATCAAGGCTGCGAAGAAGTTAGTAAAGAAAAAGAATGAGGAAATTATTTCTCTCAAAAAACAACTCAAATTGCCTCATTCAAAGCACCCACAGACAAAGGAAGTCCTTGAGAGCCAAACACATCAGGAGGAAATGATGGACCTCGATTTACATTTGAATGACCAATTAAAAGAGACGGAGAAGGAGTCGGATAACTTGATACAGCTAAAACAGGCCAGCCTTTAGACTGCCCCTACCACCATTCCAATAGTCACTACCGCAGTACCTTCCACTTTGGAAGAATCATTGGCTCCTACAGCTCCAATGTCTACAACACTACCAACTTCCACAACATCTACATCAACAACAGGTGTGATAACAGCAGTAGCTCAGCCAGGTGATGAGGCAGGTAAGATGGTCAACGCAATGAAAGACATGTCCATTCATACGACAAAAATAAAAAATCTTAAGGAAAAAATAACTAGTCTAGAAAATGACAATAAGCTTGCAAAGATTATGTACAAGGAAGAAGTACAGAAGGAAACTAGAATGAATGAAAGGATAAAGAGCTTAGAGAAAGAGTTAACGTTAAAGGAGCCACTTGGCCAATCTAAGGAACAATTATGGACCAATATCATTGACACTGTCAATGATATTTGGCCATCCATTTAGGTAATTTTTTAACAAAGTGACTTAGTGAAAGAAGCTACAGAAGCCATTTAGAGGATTAAGGCTAAACTGGGAGACATGCCAAAAGAAGCTACTAGAATCATCCATTTCCTGAACTCCAAAAACAAATATGAATTCCAGGAATTGGACATAGCTGACAAGACATGTACAATATTGGAGGTTAAGAAGGTGCTCACCAAGAGAAATTTGATGCTAAACCTTGAGGGTAAATGCCAAACCATGCAACTCACTATAGACAGGTTCATGGTAAAGTTTGATGTTTTGAGGCAGAAGGGTCTACCCAATCCCTTGGTGATAAATGATAAATTAATGCCACAAGAGGATTACAATAGGAGAATAAGAGAGGCAACAAAGGATCAGGTAAATACTTCCTCTATGAAGTGGATGCCTACTAGAAAGGTCCTATATCAGACCTTTGAGAACTTGTTTTACCTCTAGCATGAGGTAAAACAACCTTTTGTAAATAAACTCACTTTTACCAAGTACACAAAAGCAGATGAAATCTACAGGAAAATGGAGAAATTGAATGACTTACTATAACAAATACACAGTCAAAATGTAAAAATGTATAGTAAGGGTGAAAACAACACAGTAAAAGGAAAATGAAAGATCAGTCAGGTAAAAGAGTATCAATTGAAAGGTAAAAGTACAAAGAACAGGCAGCATGAAAACCAATAGAAAGGCAGAGAATAAAAGGAAAAATATCCGAGCATAAAGACAACACAACCTGATAAATAGGGACATCATACAACAATTGAACATCTGTCTCTATATTCTTCTGTGAAGATATTTCTTTCTCCTAGATTAATTTCCAAGACAGTTTGGGATATTTTGTAAACTATTTTTGTATAAATACTTCATAATTTGAAGTATTGGGGTGGATTGCTATACATTTGTAGAGTTGTATTGATCATAAACCTAAGGGTTATCGTACCAAATTTTTCAAGTCAACAGACTAGACTGAGTAATAAAGAGATTGCATTATAGGACTCATGTGTTGAGCTATTACCGTGAAGTATTTTCTTTGTCAA
Source organism: Pinus taeda (assembly GCA_000404065.3). NCBI lineage: Eukaryota > Viridiplantae > Streptophyta > Pinopsida > Pinales > Pinaceae > Pinus > Pinus taeda. The sequence goes on along the minus strand of APFE031619099.1, from coordinate 97,833 downwards.
ATTTGTTATTTTCTTATGTATTTCACAAGCTTAAATGTTATCTAAAGTGAAGGAATTAACCGGAAATTTATTTCAGAATTTGTTTAAGTACACTCTGTCTTGAAGAGTTAATCATTTTTATGTTTTCTTCTGATATCCAGATGTAAGAATCCTTAATTTCTCTCCCATCTCGGTTGACCTATTTCACTTCATTCAAAATCCGGTCCAAGGAACCCTTAATTTCTCCTTGGATCCGATTGGAAACCACTTCACCATCTAGCTTTGGGATTTGAAGTAACTCGGCTACCTTGCCCTGTAGCACTATTTTTATAACTTGATCCAGTCTTGTTTTCTTGAGATTTGACCCCATAGCCCAATGGTAAAATACATCCCTCTATCCATCTAAGTAAGTGATCCCAACACCAAATCCAAATCAAAACCCAAGTACAATCATAACTAGCCTAAAATCAAATAACTAAAACATAGTTAAATCATAAAGAGAGAGCACTCTTTGAGAATTAGGAAGGCTAGATCCTAATCTCCAAAGTTGGTTTGTGGTTACCTCTAATCATTTCTTTCTTAACAACTCTAGAGAAATATTGGAGTGATAACATATTGGCGGCCATACTGGGGACATCGATCCTTAGTGTAATAAAACTTTAAGGAAATCTTAATTCTCATCTTTTTCCCCTTAAGGTCATTTTAGAGTTGATGTTAAAAATTTTCAAAAAACATTTAAAAAATTAAAATTCTGGCTCCCAAGAAGACTCACTATACCAAGGAAAATCCAGATCCAAACCCTGTTAGAATAGTTGATGACCCTAATAGAATCTTAAGAAAACCAAAAAGGTTAGAAACTCAAGCAAGTTGTAGCAAGTTAGTTAAAGAAAATTCACTCCCCGAGGAATAATCAACTTTAGAGGATATTCCATTTGATTTGTCATTTGACCTCTCATTGTTTAGAAGTAAATCAGAAAATGCAATTCATGAAAATTTGTTAGACCTTAATTTTATTCTATTCATTGAGTAAAAAAAGGTGCCGATACATCCAGGTTTAGATAAAATTGTGTTGGATGCTTTTTACAAGCTAGAAGCTTTAGCCTCTACATTCATAAGCCATATAGGCAATGCCTATCTTCAACAATTAGTTGAATTAGTTGCCCTCACTGCTGCTACCTCTGAATTTTCTACAGAATCTTAAAATATTGTAAATACACCTTCATTTACTACCACCTCACCTATAATATCCACCACAGTTCATTCCCCTAAACCAGTTATTCATCAGCTTCCTATCCAACCAAACACCTCAACCTCATCTAGTTCATTTGCACCCATTTCAAGCCCTTCCTCAAGCACCACTACTTTTCCCCCTAGTCAAACCAAAATCTTAGCCATGGTAGAAAGATATGCACCTTTGGTTTTACCAACACAGCACCATGCCTTGACGCAAGATTATCAAAGAAAAATATTTCTTTTTGATGCTACTCATAAGTATACTGCTCAACAACATGTGAATAAAATGACTGAATATTTTGAGTTTCATTAAATTCATGAGTCGGATGTACAAATGAGGTTGTTTGCCCAAAAATTAATAGGGGATGTTAAGAAATGGTTCAAATGTTTACCTGCTAATCATATTTTAGATTTAGTTGTTTTTCAAAGATTGTTCATTGATAGATGGGAAAGAAAGGAAAACCTTCTACAAATACTATCTAAATATGATAACATTAGAAGAACTCCTAATGAATCAGTTCAAGCTTATTGTACTAGGTTCAATAGTATCTATGATGAAATCTCTGCTAATATTAAGCCTCCACCAAACCTATCATTGTTCAAATTACCTGATGGTTTTGACATTGACATGTCATACTAATTAAGAGAAATAAACCCTGAAACATTGGAACAAATGCAAAGTAATGTTGTTAGTATAAAAGCCAATCTATTAGCTAAGAAAGCTAGGATGAGAAATGAAAAAGAGTTATCATTAAAGAGGAAACTTCAACTTTTGATGGTAAAATAGATAGTTTAGCAAAGAGTGAATAGAAAACATGGAAAGAAAAACTCAGTGGGAAATTCAACAGCCACCAGCAATAAGAAACCCCAACTTAAGGAAGAATCCTAACACTGGAAAGAATGTTATACTAGATCAGAAAATTAGATCACCCTTCCAGGAAAACTATCCTGAGGGTTCACAAAACCATGAAGGAGAATATGACACTCAAATAAACCTATTAGGGATTAAAAATGAAGATGTTGTTTTTCTTACTTAGGAAGAACAGGAATTGTACATGCTGCAACAATTACAATTATAATCTGGGGAGTCATTCAACTTTAAACAAGGCTATGAATATGCTATATATGAGGTTCACAAATAGTATAGCCTAAGAAGTAAAAATAATAATGAAATTCCCACTAAGAGATCAATCCAAACCCAAACTAAAAAGATAACATAAGCTCCTATGGCCAAAATCCTACAAATTCTCCCTAGGGGAACTCAGGAGACTTCCCACCCAAAAACTACAGATATAACTTCATCTAAAACTCAAACTAAAAATGTTACTTAGACCATTCTAATTAAGAGAATTAAAAAAAAAAATAGCTGAGACACAAACTGAATTGCCTAGTACTGAAAAAGAAGATCAAAATACACAGACCACCTTTTCTAAGGAAGATCTCATCTAGTTAAGCAAAACTCAATTGCCATTCAAGATTAAAACTAAGATAGAAAAATTGAAAATATCAGTTCCTTTGACCAAGCTAGTGAAAAATGAATCATATAGATCACAAATCACTAAAACATTAAATATAGGTGAAGGAGAGGATGTTGTCAATTTGGATGATGATCAACTTGATTTACTATTTGGTCTTGAAGTAAATGACACACATCAGCAAGGGGGTATTCCTCGTTTCTACATTAACTTGGATGTTCATGATAAAATATTACATAATGCCATGCTAGACTTAGGGGCATCCCATAACTTAATGTCAAAAGAAATCATGGAGAGACTAAACTTAGATATCACCAGACCATACACGGACCTCTTTTCTTTTGATTCTAGCCAAGTCAAGTGCCTTGAACTGATTAAAGATTCGTGTGCAACTCTAGTCCAGTGCCCAGCAAAGAGTATTGTCATGGACATAGTAGTTGTTGATATCCCACACAAGTATGGAATGTTGTTATCTCACTCATGGGGAGAAAAATTGCAGGGATATTTATAGTTATATATCTCATATGCCACCATCTCTATTTTTGTTCAACAAAGGAAACATTACAGCGACCTTGATGAAATACATGGTGAGTAGTGCAGAAAAACCACAAAATTTCCCTATATACTCCATGCATTCTGATATGGACTCTTTCATCTTGTACAATTCAGAACATCACAAAAATGAAATCACAGTTGTAGAATAAAAATACAAGGCTCCTGATAGTGAAAACATTTTTTATGAGTCCCTATGGAATTTATATTTTGATGGCTCTGTGAATAGATTGGGAGTAGGTGCAGGAGTTTGGATTCACAACATGGAAAATAATCATTCTGAAGGTCATGCATTCAGATTAAACTTTAAATGCACAAACAACATGGGAGAATATGAAGCTATAATCTTAGGACTACAAATGGTTAGAAAACTTGGAGCCAAGAGAGTTTTTATAATGGGAGACCCAAAATTGATTATTAAAAAAATCAAAGGTGAATACTCTGTAAATAATCCCAGACTTAGCCAATATAGAGAGACTATCCTAGATTTGGTTAAAAACTTTCTTAAAACTGATTTTGCTGCCATTCCTAGGAAACAAAATATGCAGGCTCACATTGTAGCCACTTTTGCTAGTACCTGTAGATTTCCTTTTCAGCCCAACCACCAGTACACTGCAGAAGTGAGAAATAGGCCTGTTAAACTTAACAATTTGAAATATTGGCAGATTTTCTCATAAGATTCTCAAATTTATGCTTTCATGAATGCTGAAGGAGAGTTTCAAAATTGTAATATAGATACAAACTGTACAGTAGACAATGACATAGATAGTGAAATAGATATAAATGCTTTAGATCTGAATAAACCCACTAATTTCACTAAAGTAGAAATAGATAACTTGAAAAATGTAGAAATAGAAGAAATAATGAATGATGATCTTCAAATTCTAAACCTTAAAAATAACTTTTTTCCTAAGGGATTAGTCCCATTAGAAGATTTCTTTGATTCAAATGATATAGCTAGGAAACCAAAAATGGAGCCTTTAAGAGAAGATATAGAAGAATGTAACATAGGAACTGAAGAAAAACCCAAGCTTATCAAAATATCAAAAGCCTTACCTCCATATGAAAAGATTAAATACATAAGTCTATTCAAAGAGTTTCAAGATGTCTTTGCCTGGAGTTATGAAGACCTTACGTCTTATGACACTAGCATAATTCAACATAAGATACCTATAAAAGAAGATCATAAACCCTCTAAACACAAGTTTAGGAGAATTAATCCAGTTCTTATGCCACTCATTGACAAGAATTAAAAAAGATGTATGATGCCCAAATCATATCTCCCATTAGATATTCATATTGGGTCTCTAATTTCATCACTACTAGGAAGAAAACAGTAGAAATCAGACTCTGTGTTGATTTCAGAAACTTGAACAAAGTCTCATTAAAAGACAACTATCATCTCCCAAAAATGGACCACATTATTAAGAGGGTAGTAGGCTCATCCAGAATTTCATTGCTTGATCGATTTTCTGGATACAACCAAATCTTAGTTCAACCAGAGGACCAAGCAAACACTACATTTACTACTCCTTGGGGTGCTTTCATGTATTTGAAAATGCCTTTTTGATTAATGAATGCAGGAGCAACATTTCAAAGAGCTATGGATATAGCTTTTCCCAAAGAAATCCATGACTTTCTAGTTGTTTACCAAGATGACATCACAGTCTTTTCTAAATCTGATGACGAACATCTAGATCAACTAAGAAGAGTTTTCATTAAATGAAAAAAAATTGGTGTTTCCTTAAATAAAAAAAAGGCACTCTTTGGTCTATAACAAGGTAAACTCTTGGGACACATAATATTGAAAGATGGAATTAGAATAGATATAGCTAGAATAGAGGCAATCTTGACCATCACTCATCCTAGAAACATCAAAGAATTACAATCATTTGTAGGCAAAATAAATTTTCTTAGGAGATTCATTTCAAACTTAGAATAGTTAATTAGAGAACTAAATAACATGTTAAGGAAAGATTCAATACTTAGGTGGACAGTAGAGGCTAAACAATCTTTTGAGGCCACTAAAGAAGCCCTTACCAAAACTCCAGTCCTCATATGTCTTGATTTCCAAAAAGATTTTATAAATTTTTCTTTTGCTTCAGAACATACTATTGCAGCAGCCTTGTTGCAAAAGAATGATCAAGGATATGAGAAACCTATTGCATTTTTCAGTGAATCTTTAAGAGATGCCACACTAAAGTACAACATAATGGAAAAACAAGCACTAGCTTTAGTGAAAGTTATTAAAGATTTCAGAGTATACATCTTGTACTCACACATCATTGCTGATGTTCGAACTCAGTAGTAAAGGAAATTCTGACACAGAATGGGCTTGAAGGAAAGAGAGGCAAATGGATTGCCACTATTTTGGAATATGACATAGAAATAAAGCCTACAAAACTTATCAAAGAACAAGTTTTAGCTAAACTCGTGGCTGAAACAAATTGTTAGGCCTTAGATATAAATTTCATTGGTGCCCTAGATGATCAGGAAGAGATGACAATTCCACAGATCACTGAACCTTTTACAGATTCACCTTGGTATGTAGATATCATATTCTTTTACTAAACTTACAAGCTCCTCCTAGTTTATCTAGAACTAAAGCTAGATTTTTGAAAATGAAATTAGTGAAATATTGTATCATAGATAATGTTGTATCTTGGAAAGATAATGGTGGCATTATATTAAATTTCTTATTGAAAGATGAAGCTAACAATGTTATGCAAGAATTTCATGCAAGGGATTGTGGAGGACACCTATATTGGAAAACAACTACTGACAAGATTCAAAGGGCAGGCTTTTATTGGTCCACCCCTTTTGCAGATGTCAAGAAACATGCGACCTCCTATCATAAGTGCCAAATATTTGAGGGTAAAAGGAAGCTTTTACCTTTACCTCTCAAACCTATATCCACATAAATTTCATTTCAACAATGGGGTTTAGACTTCATTGGAGAAATTCACCCAGCCTCCTTAGCCCAACATAAATGGATTTTGAAAACCATTGATTACTTTACTAAATGGATAGAAGCCATCCCTTCTAGCCAAGCCATAGACTCTATCATTATCTCATTCCCTGAAAACAATATCCTTTCAAGATTTGGATGCCCCCAAAAGCTCATTACTAATAATGCAGTTGCTTTTAAATCCAAGAAAATGGTAGACTTTTGTAAGAAATATGAAATTACCCTTATCCATTCCACTGCCTATTATCCTTAAGGTAATGGACTTGTAGAATCCTCAAACAAAAGCCTTGTCAATATCATTAAGAAATTACTAGAAGACAACATGAAGACATGGAACAAAAAGTTGGTAAATTCCTTATGGGCAAACAGACTAACTACCAAAAAGTCCATTGGTACATCTCCGTCTCAGTTAGTATGTGGAATGGATGTTGTTTCTCCTTCCTCTTTAGGAGTACTCGTGATGAAGATCATTCAAGAGTTGTAGGTAGAACCAAATGATATCCAAAGAAGGATAAATCAGACAATACACTTGGAGCAAACCGGAGAAGAAGTCTATGTTAAATCACAAATAATCCAGGATAAAATCAAAAAGATCTTTGAAAAAAAACTAAAGTTGATGATTTTTACATAGGTGATAAAGTTCTCAAATAGGATTCTAGAAGAGAAGAAAAGGGTAAACATGGAAAATTTTATTTTCTATGGCAAGGCCCTTATATCATTTATGGTTACAAAGGTAACAATGCATTTTTCTTGAGAGAGTTAGATGGAATAGATCTACTAGGAGGACCTATGAATGGTAGAATGATGAAGCATTACTTATCCACAGATTAACAATATCTGAATTTACTTTACTGATTGTTTATAACATTAAAGATTTTAGATTGGATTGGATGGTAATCTTTTAAAAGTTGAAGCCCATAGAGAAGGCCGTGAGCTTTGAAGGATTCACCATCATATGTATGAATAAAGCAGAATCACAGAAGAGAAGTTTACAAGCTAGCTTTAGTCACACTTTCAAAGGTTGTTGATCTTAAAATTCTTGGCATTTCACCAGGAAATGCCATCCCCATATGGATCCACTGTTAGGGTCCTATAATAATAGGATTCATAATTTTGAATTGGCTATGGTTAGTCTTGTAATATTGTACATACTTTTGCTTGCTGCAAAATGTTTTCCATATTAAAAATTAAAAAATGTAAAGAGGGTATGTCCTAAAAGAATAATCAAAGGACAAAGAAAAAGGAAAAAGATCAAAAAAGTGAAAAATATGAACCCCAAAAAAAATAAAAATAGATCATGAAAGTGTGGAAATTCAAATGCCCCTACCATTGCTTTACTTTGTAAAATAATATTGTGTGCCAATTGTCATAAGTGCCACAATCCATGATGGTTAAATAGTTTAATCTTGACCCATTCATGCTTTAAATTTCATGTTGATAGATAGAGAATAAATATCTAGCCAAAATGTTTAACCTTGGCAGATTAGTGGTTAGGTAGAGAATAAAAATGAGCTCATCAGTTTAATCTGAGCCATTGGAAGTTATAAGGTTAAAGTGAGATAGTTTGCTTGTCAAAAGAAAAGGAAATAAAGGGTCAGCAAGCTCAAAAGCACCCAATGAAATGAAGAAGAAATATTATGATAAATAAAGGTTAGGTAGAAGAAAGGTTGCAAATGCAAAAGTTTGCTTAGTCAATAACACATTTATCATGCTTAATCCTATATTACATATGCAGGAGGAAATGTGAGAAAGAAAGGATATTCACAAGCTTGTTTACTAATTGCCCCTCATTTTTCTACACCCCCACATGCTTATTTGCTAATTTCTCCATTATCCATTCATCACTTGTAAATACCCATTTTCCCCTCATTTTGACCTTTACCCCTTGGTTTCACACGTTTTCCTAGAAATCACCCTTCAAAAATCATCCCCCCTTCCCAAAACCCCTTTCCCTGGTGTGAAACCCATTCCCCATTACAAATATCACTTCCCCACTTATTAATTTCTCTTTTCCCCTGGAAAACCCACAAAAACTCCCTTATCCTAAGTTTTTATGCCCCCGCATTATGTAATTAATGTCCCCCTTCACATTTCCCCAATACCCTTTTTAACCCACCAACCATTGGTGTAGCTAAAGAAAACCCCGCCACATAACCCATGGTCCCACATTATTACCCACTGTTTATATTAAAAACCTTGACACTATGCGCTAATTAATTGCATTTCTATGTAATTAAACCCTGGGCTCCACAAATCACTTCCTTGATTCCATCCGTGCAACTCGACTGCAAGATAGCCCCCTGATATCCTACCCCCAGATCCAATGGTTTACATCCATATCGTGCGGATTCATTGTCCGATCGATAACAACCTGAGAGTGTGCGAGATTTGCGGTTTTCTCTGTGCACTATTCTGCTATCTGGCGGCACCAGGTTAGATTGTGTGCTCGTGAAAAATATTGTCTATCCTCCAAAAGCGATGCAATGGCCAAGAAAACCACCTCCCCAACTAAACCAAAAACTACCCACTGTTCATTTATAATTTCTGTGCCAAAAGGTAACTATTACCTCTTTAAAAGCCGAAAAAGCCCTAATTCACTCTTTTCTTGCATTTTCACTGTAAACTACGACTAAGCCATTTGCGACACCCTGAACCTCTGCACCCAATTTCACCACCCTCTATTGCCTAAAGATGCTCTAGATACCCAATTGAAGCAACCGGTTGACAGTTGAAAGCTACAATACCTTCTACATTCTCGACTGAACCTAGTCTAGATGCCAAACTGTCAATTTCCAGGTGTTCTTGGAAAAACTAGAACGACCCTATGAATTTTAAAATGCACAGTTAAAGTTGAATGGTTAATTAATTGAAATTAATTAAGAAACTTGACTGAATTGAAGATAAACTTATTTGTATACCCCAAATCCTTCTTTTACTGACTATAACTACCCTCCCACTCTACTAAAGCTTCTAAACCTCACTCCTAAAACCGCTACAAGCCTAATTCAAATATGTAAACCCAATTATGGCTTCTCAAACCTCTCTAGACATGAGACCTCTGCAAACCCCTCACCTAGACATCGACCACCTTGCACTGGCAAGCAAACTTCTAAATAAATGATACTGCTTCCCTTGCCTACCTTCTAAAGCTCCACTGCTGGAGTAAGGACAAATTCTTGAACCAGAACGATGACATTCACCTTTGCGAGTCTAATTTTCCGAAGTATTTGTCTCCAGAAGTACACCCATTCTAAGAAATCATCCACTTCTGTCATGCTTGCTACATTCCTAGCCAAAGAGTCATTGTCACCCCTGACCAACAAGTGTTATTGACCACCACTGCAGAATGCATTAACCAAATGTTGCAGGTCCAACCAAGCCCAAATGAGACCCCACTTTCTATTGGAGACTTGCTGGACCTTTAGACCAAGTTAGACCTTCCTAGAATAGCTCAAATTTTCTGAACTTTCATCATAGAGGAGTGTCATACTCATACAGAAAGTCCTCCATATGCTTCCACCATTTTTTCTGAGAGAAGCAGACAAATCAGACTCTATTCGTTTCCACTCCTTCCTGCGTCTATTCGTCTGTCGCCTGTGTGCTTGGAATTCCTTGTTCGTTGTCAGCATAATGCTCAAGAAGTAGCCACGTGTCTCTATCAGAACTGCGCCAGCCCGCTTGTCGATTCGTTTCTTTCTCCACCGTGATGGCCAACAGATTCCAAATCCTCTTAAATCATGGCTTAATCCCCTATCAATTCCACTCTGTCTATCGGGCGCAATCTTAGCCATCTGATTTGGGCTCCTCCAGATCCAACGTCATTCACACGTCGAGCGCGAGTTACTTGCTTAACCGATAACACGCGATCGCGATGGTTCTTCTCTCTCCTCCACTTCCACTCATCGATCGCTAATTGTGATCGCTCCTCTTTCTTCAAAACTGCTTACCGTTCAAGGGCGTCCCAGGGAAACCGCCGGTTTTCGGTGTGGTTCCCGCCTTTTTCCTTCAGCACCTTTTCCTTTTTCCGCCCGTAGTCCTTCGGTTCCTCCATGCGACCGGGTGCTGGAGGCTTTCCATTTTAGCCATTTTCACCTAATGAATCGCTATCACGCATCGAAAACTAGCTCCTTTTCCCGATCTAGGGCTCCCAGGGGCTATTTTGACCTCCTACTCAGTCTCCATGGGCCTTGGTCAGCGCGCTTTGACCGAGGTCCTTGTCGTTCCATGCAGGCTACCATGGCCACTGGTTTAGGGTGTTTTCGACTATTGTTTGCATTCTTTAAGGATTTGTTCGACCTATTTTAGTCATGGTTCTATGACATTCCTTTATGGATCCATTTTGGATCAAAAATGCCCAACAGGTCGATTGTAGTGTTCTTCCCAAATCATCTTGGCATACTCGCTTTAAGGAACACAAAGGTGACCCAAGTGGCATAATGGGGCATCCTAGAGGTGAAAATATTGAACATGCTGACCTTCTAAGAGTGGCTGGCATGTGTGATTGACTTCTGGGTTTTCTTGTAGAGAAGTGGCCAATTGGAAGTCTAGTGCCCACAAGAGTTGAGCATAGTGGTTAACGCCATGATTGGTGGTCGATTGAGGCATTCTGAAACATTATTGGTGTTGCCCTTCTTATACTTGATATTCAAATGGAGCTATTGCAAGTATGTGGAGCACCTCTGATGGTGATCATTCTGCAATTTCCCTTGCATCTGTATGGACTGTAGGGGTGGTGGTCTGTGTGGATGACCATTTCCTTCCCCAAAATGTAATGTTTCAATTGTCGACATGCCTGCACAATGGAATACATCTCTTTGTCATAAATGGGATACTTTTAGACTGTGTATGAAAGTGTCTCACTGTGATATGCCACTAGATGTCTGTGTTGAGTAAGGATTGCCCCAATAACATAGTTAGAGGCATCTGTCTCAACCTTAAATGGTTGTTGCATGTCTAGTAACGTGAGCACTAGTGTTGATTAGAGGTGATCTTTCAACTTTGTGAATGCTTTCTGTTGAGATTCAGACCAAAGGAGTTTTTCTTTCACTCCTCCCTCGGTGACTTGACTCAAGGGCCAAGTGATATAAGGAAATCCCAACAGGAACCTGCAGTAGAAGTTGGCAAGAACTAGAAAGTTGCGAAGCTTTGTCAGAGTGGTTGGAGATGGCCAACCCTGAATGACTTGGATCTTGGCAGGATCCATATGCACCCCCCGTTCATCAATAATGCATCCTAGATATTGAACTTGGGTCATGCCAAAAGTGCATTTCTCCAAATTGGCACATAACTTGTGTTGCCACAATGTTTGGAGAACCTGTCGGATGTGGTGGAGGTGCTCTTCCCAACTCTGGCTGAAGATCGGGATGTAATCCAAGTATACCACTAGATGTGAGTTAATGAATGGTTGCAAGATGTCATCCATTAGCCTCGTGAAGATTGTCGGAGCATTCGTCAATCCGAAAGGCATAACCAACCATTCGAAAAGGCCCTCCTTGGCTTTGAAGGCAATCTTCCACACATTGGAGGGTTCGATTGGTACCTAGTGATATACTAACTTCAAATCGATCTTGCTGAAATATTTCCCCCCTTTAGTGTTTCCAGGATGTCATCAATCTGTGGCATCAGGTACCTATTATGGACAGTGATCTTACTCAGCTCCCGATAGTCAATACAGAGTCTCCAAGTCCCATCCTTCTTTTGTACCAACAACATGATCAGGCTCCCACAGGGCGATGAACTCAGACGGATGTGACCTTTCTGCAGCAGCTCCTAAATATACCTCTTGATTTCATTGTTTTCCAGAACAAAGCACCGATAAATTGTTCCATTGGGCAGTGGCACACCTAGGGTCAAATCAATGGAGTGTTTGACCTGACATTGCAGAGGAACCCCTACAGGGGAGGTGAAGATGTCCTCATACTCCTCCATGACCTTGTCCATCTGTAGTTGTTGTGTAGAGGGGCCCTATTTGGAGGTTGTGGCCACCATCTTCTTCTTTCCTTGAGGGCGTATCATCAGCAAAACAAATTTCCAAATTTTGGAAATGAGCTTACTGCATTGTTTTGCAGTAACCAAAAAGATTGCAGTAGGTGGCGATACCTCCGGTATCATGTACAAATTATTTCCCAAACTAATAATAACAACACAGGGCCTTGATTCATACATAGTATGTTGCTTCCACAAGTATGGTTGTCCTAATAATACATCACAAACATCAAGGGGAGCAATGTCACACAATGCTAATCCATGAAGGGCTTGATGATGTATGGAAGGAAACACTGTTGGCTCACACAAAGATCCCGTCCTTAGTGAAGCCACCTGATGGTGTATGGTTGTGAATGTGTTGTGGTTAGTAAGCCTAGTCCGTTCATGACCTCTACCGAAATGAGGTTTTGGCTCTCGTTATTGACAATGAACTATAGTGAGGAGCCCTTTGCCCACATTTGACAATGGAAGAGACATTCCTCCTCCTCTGGATCTTCGGGTTCCTCCTTCTAGATCTTCATGGTGGCAACAGTGTTGTTGGGATCCACATTGATAATTTGCTTCCCTTTGTCATTCCCCTTGTTGGGTTCTAACTTAGAGTCAGAACATGCATCTTATTCTGAAACTTTTAGCTTGACCACCAGTGACTGCTTGGTCCACCACTCACTTATGTTGTGAGTGGAGCTCTTATGGAACTCACACCACTTTCCCATGTCATTTTTTGGCTTCGCGACATTGTTCTTTGCTTACAGCTTTCGTGGGTTGTCTTGGGCACCCCACCTTGTCTTTTTCCTTTGTTCTACGGTTTGGGGGCACCTTTCCCTTGCTTCGGATTCGCAGATCCAAAGTCTCGCTTCTTCTATTTAAACTTTTTCTCGATCTTGATGGTAATCAGTATGCTGTCCCGAGCGAGGAGATGTTCAAGAATTCTATTTCTTCCTGAATGTACCTATGCAGGTAGCTGTGATATTTGAGTATGAAATTCTAATCTGAATCCTTGATACCCAACTTTGTGAAAAGGGTATGGAAAATATTGGTAAACTCCGACACGCCTTGGTCCCTTCACTGCCGCAGTGTGGTCCACTTTGTGTATTGATCCTCATAGCTTCCAATACGGTAGTACTGCTCCTTGATGGTAGTCCATAATGAATTCCAAGTGGGTGCAGCCAAAAACATTGAGACCATACTTCCATCCTTCTTCTCGTAGTAGGTTTCCCACTAGTTGTTGACGTGAGGGGAGGCTTTGAGAATAGTGAAAGTAATCTTTTCCCGAATGGAAAAATCATGAACAAAAAATACCCTTCTATAAGATTTAACCATTTATCTATGGCGTCTACATCTATCTGACCCTCAAATATGGGAATGTCAAATTTAACTTGTACCTTAAAGGGTGTGGCACTTCCAGAGTAGTTACTGGAAGTAGATGTGTCACCCCCGGGTAGCCGCCAAAGGATCTCAACAAAGTTGTTCATCATTGCGTTCCTTTGTTGCTCGAGGGCCTCTTCGAGCAATATTTTGATAGGATCTCCTGTCCCCTCGTCTTTCTTTTAATCTGCCATGGCAGGTCATCAGGATTTGCAAGGTTGGTCTTGTAAAGGTTCGACAAGTTCAAGCCCTAACTTCTTATATCCTGACATCATATAGGACATGCAAAGAAAGACAGAGAAAGAGCAGACCCCTCTGATACCACTGATCTAGATTTAAACAGGAATGCAACAAATTATAGATATAACCATACATATAGAGATAGAGTAGAAATAATACTTCATTTCATTACTTTAAAATATTGAAATATGCTTACAAACAAAAATGGAAATAAGCTATCAAGGGTGATGGTAGCTTATCTTTGAGAAGAGATGTGGCAACTACATGCCTCTGAACTATGTTAAAATGAGGCTTGAAGGCCTATTTATTGTTGAGAAACAATGGAAAATCCTAAACATCCAAAAACCTAACCCTAGAAGATGAAACACCAAACTATGGACCCTGTTTGCATAAATTGGTACATCAACTTCCCGGGGTTGTAACTTTGGCATACGATCTTCGTTTGATGCACACAATATCTCGTTAGAGAGATATATCCGAGAACTACAACTTTTGGAGAAGAAACGTTGGCCCATGGACCCAATTTTCTCCCCGTTTTCCCAAAAACTGTTGTTTAGGGCCTCAAATTGGCTCTGGAAGTTTAGGACCCGAAAAACTACTAAAAATAGTAAACTGTGCTACAATTAAAGAAACTGAAAAGATAAAAGAAACAATGGTGGGGGTCCAAGTAGACTCGGTGGGTGGCCACCAGTATCCACCTGGATTATTCATGCTTTAAATTTCATGTTGATAGATAGAGAATAAAGATCTAGCCAAACTGTTTAACCTTCGCAGATTAGTAGTTAGGTAGAGAATAAAAATGAGCTCATCAATTTAATTTGAGCCATTAGAAGTTATAAGGTTAAAATTAGATAGTTTTCTTGTCAATAGAAAAGGAAATAGAGGGTCAGCAAGCTCAAATGCAACCAATGAAATGAAGAAAAATGTTAGGGTAAATAAAGCGTAGGTAGAAGAAATCTTGCAAATGCACAAGGTTGTTGAGTCAAAATCACATTTATCATGCTTAATCCAATGTTTCATATGCATGAGGAAATGTGGGAAAGAAAGGATATTGACAAGCTTGTTTACTAATTTCCCCTCATTTCACTGAACCCCCACATGCTTATTTGCTAAATTCCCCATTATCCCTTCATCACTTATAAATACCCTTTTTCCCCTCATTTTGACCTTTACCCCTTGGTTTCACACATTTTCCTAGAAATTGCCCTTTAAAAATCACCCCCCATTATTAATTTCTCTCTTCCCCCTAGAAAACCCACAAAAAACTCCCTTATCCTAAGTTTTTATGCCCCCACATTATGTAATTAATGCCCCCGTTCACATTTCCCCGATACCCTTTTTAACCCACAAACCCTTGATGTAGTTAAAGAAAACCTTACCACATAACCCATGGTCCCACCTTATTACCCGGTGCTTATATTAAAAAACCTAACATTATGTGCTATTTAATTACATTTCTACGTAATTAAACCCCCGGCCCCACAAATCACTTTCTTGATTCCATCCATGCAACACGACTGTGTGATAGCCCTCCAATCTCCTACCCCCAGATCCGACAGTGTACATCCATATCATGTGGATTCATCCTCCAATCAATAATAGCTAGAGAGCATGTGAGGTCCGCGGTTTTGGCTGGGCACTGTTCTGCTACGTGGCGGCACTAGGTTAGATCGCGTGCTCGCAAAAAATATTGCCTGCCCTCCAAAAGTGGTGCGATGGCCCAAAAAACCACCTCCCCACCTAAAATGAAAACTACCCATTGTTCATTTATAATTTCTGTGCCAAAATGTGACTGTTAGCCATTAAAATGCCAAAAGATCCCCAATTCG
This sequence comes from Pinus taeda, assembly GCA_000404065.3. Lineage (NCBI taxonomy): Eukaryota > Viridiplantae > Streptophyta > Pinopsida > Pinales > Pinaceae > Pinus > Pinus taeda. The sequence continues at coordinate 82,207 of APFE031619099.1, read as the reverse complement.
CCCTTTTCTTGCATTTTCACTGTAAACTGCTGCTAATCCATTTGTGACACCCTAAACCTCTGCGACTAATTTGACCACCCTGTGCCACCTAAAGGCGCTCCAGATACCCAATTAAAGTAAGCAGTTGACAGTTGAAAGCTACACTACCTTCTGCATTCTCCACTAAACCTAGTCTGCACACCAAACCATCAATTTTGTTATGCTCTTTACCTGCAAATGATACCCAAATACAGAATATGCGAAGAAAAGAGACCCAAAACACAGAATATGTGAAGAAAAGATACCCAGAACACAGAATAGCAATGATTTTATTATTCAGAGAGTAATGTTCACTTGCCTCTTCGAGGGGGCAACCTCCAATAGAGCAGAGCTCGATTACAAAATAAGACAAGATGCTCCTCGCAGGGAGTCTCTATCCTTTATATATGACTCATACATGCAATACCACGGGCCAATACTGTGGTATTACTAATACCATCTATCTAATACTACGGCCCATTTTCAACTAACTGTGGTTCCGTTATTAATTGCGGATTAACCACTTACAATTATTAATATGGGCTTTATTGACTCTTGACTATGACGTGGTCCCATTACATAGATAAGGGGGTTAGGGTGGGACCCTAACAGTTTTACTACAGGGTAAAAAAATACATAGACCTTAAATTTGTTTTTTCCATAACTTGAAAACCATGCATCCATTTGCCAATTTGTTTCAGGGGGAGATGCATATGGATGATGGTGACATGCTCAAGAAATTTCAGCGAATTCTAGTGCACAGTTTTCGAGAAATCAACCTCCATCACCTAGAGCCATTTTTGCATTTTATCGATATCCATGCATCTATTTAAAAATTTATTTCATGGGGAAATGCATATGGATGATGGTAACATGCCCAAGAAATTTTAGTAAATTCCATTGCACGGTTTCAAGAAATAGGCCTCCATCATCATCATCCATTTTTAGTTTTTCTTGAGATCCGTGCATCCATTGACAAAAACAATTTGGGGGAGATGCATATTGATTATGGAAACATGCTCAGAAAGCTTTAGGTCCATCCATTTTACCGTTTGGGAGATATGGAAAAAACAAGTCATTGTCCTAAAAACCTACAAGATTCCCTGAGATCCTACAGGATACAAAACATCACCTACAAGATTGGAAGTGAACAGTTTTAAAAGGGAAAAACAGAGGTTGGCTTCATCGAGTAGTGTTAAGGAGGTAGACTCTACATTTCCCCACATTTTTCCAAGTGAAAGGAACATAAAAAACCCTTCTAGTTTGTTGATAGTGATTGCAGCATAAGGGAATTGTATACAAAGAATTTTTAAATTTGGTATCAGACATATACAATCCTCCATCCAATAGAGAAAAATGATAAGGGGAACCCATCAACACAGTGAGGATTCATGAGCACCATCTTGTACTAGAGATATTCACAAGGCACAATTGGATGGGTTTCTTTGAAAAATGAGGGGATATGATGATGAAGTAGCTAGAGATTTGCAGTTAGCTTCAACATGGAGGTCCAGAGGTAAAAGAAGCTCCTCCAGAGGTCAAAGAATCCCCTCTAGAGCTTAGCAACAACATCAAGATCATCAACATCACCATCCAACACCTACACATCAACATGAACTTAGTAGCAGCATGCAGGTCTCTCCAACAACCATCAAGTAGGTACTGATATGTAGTATTCTTGACCTCTTCTCTTGAGCATATTATAGTTTGAAATTTGTTGTCAATGCATGAGAGATGAGGTTTTATAAACTAAGGATGGGTCACGAGTCTCAGCCACCTTCAACTAGTTAATTGCGGCTCACTCCTTCACTCATGCAATGTTGAAAAGTCAAATTATGAAGGTGGTGATTTCAAGGAATGAGGACAACAATTAAAAGAAGAAATTTTTGCAAAGGCCAAGTCACCACAGCGCTCCAAGCCCTCCATATACTTCGTATTCACTATCTATTCATCATTCATCCATCCCATTTCATTCTTGAAAAAAAACAAACAAACAGAGCATCCTCTCCATTTTCACAACCCTACACTACTCCCTTTGATCCCTAGCATCATCATCCAATCCCTCTTCATCATTTCTCATCACTCCCATACAGTTAGAATACTTTGAAGGAAGAAGGAATGACAACTACAGGAAGGCAGAATGCTGCTACAAGAAGGAAAAAATGAAAAAAATTGTGCTAAAACCCAAAATGACAGTGCCTAAGAGAGACCTAACCAAAATAGAAAACTCCAAGGCCATTAAGCAATCATCTAGGCCACAAGGAAGGAGAAGAAGGAAATAAAAGGAAATGAGGCATCCACTATCAAAATCGAACTCAAACAAAAGTAATGAAAAGAGGCTTTCCAAGAGGTCTCCAATCTCTTTCTAGCTTTTGTCCAAGGCCTAAAAGATGTTATAGAAATGAGAGAAAGGCATGAGAGTCAAGTTGAGGGCTTGTCTTTAATGTGCAGAAGTAAAGAAAGGAAACGAATCACATAAAAAAACTTACAAGAACATTGAGAAACACACCATCAACACATGAGTCCACAAGAATCCCAAAGAGGACTGCAAAACCCTGGTCTTCCTTAGCCAAAAATTGCAGAGATACAGTGAAATAATACAATGATAGCTTCTCCCTCAAGAGTCCAACCATGAAAATGAGTATGAAAGTACATAATATAGATGATCTAACCTCTTTCCCTGCCTCTAGGGGTCGAGCTCACTATCCTAGGAGTTGTTTCAACCACTTCTAAACTTAGCACTACAAACTAGGCAATCATAACAACTTGCCTCTATAAACTTGGAAACCAATTCATTCATTTAATTTGTACCCTTATCATGCATGAATCTTCTAGAATAGTTACATAAGGGTAAAAATGTCTAAAAGGTACCATAATTACATCAAAGAGAATCATCATTCACCTCAAAAAGTCAAACTGAATCAAATCTACGTTTTTTGGGCTGTACAGTGCATTTTTGGGCAATTCTGCCTGACATGTCGCGCCCCCCTGCCTGACGGGTCGCGCCCCTTTGGAGCCATGTTTGGGGCACTTTCAGGTGGAAAAATTGGGCAAGAGTAGGCTTGTTGGAAAGGTTTGTGAGTCTACTTTCCTACCCAACTCGAATTTTTGTATTTGGAGTTCATTTGCCCTGTAAAAAATCAATTCGCCCAAGACAGCTTTCTGCAGTTCAAAAAAGTGGCAGAAAGTCAAATTTTGCATGTTTTTTGACTTTCTGGAGGCCCAAAACTTCACAAAATATCAAATCCATCCATGTGAATATGTAAATTTGCATGAAAAATCTGGAAATGCTGAGTTTTTGTCAAATGGAGTTGCCGGGACGAAGGGTCTCACCGGGGGTGAGACCCGTTAATGAGCAAAAACTTGTAAATTGCCAAAAAAATACCAAAATTACCCAAAATGCTCAAAATTTCTTGGGATTTGTGTTGTGGCTGAGCTATTTAGTGCTATGCTCCTTCAAGGAAGCCTCAGCCAAGATACGGAGGGGATCAGGCCTTTTTCTCCGTTTTAGTGCCTTTGCCAACCGCCTTTGAAGCACTTTCATCTTTGCTTTGCACACGTGCATCCGCGCCCAATAATGATTTTTCATGTTCCTCAGCAGTTTGTTATTTTGATTGGCCTTAGCCAAAAGCCTTTTCAAATGAGCATTGTCCCAAATAAACATAGATTCTCGATCTATGGGTCTCAAGTCACTGGGTCTCCTACGAGCCAATTCCTGGTCTTCACGAATTTTCTACAGCTCATATAGCTTGTGCTCATCCTCCAACTGTTTGTTTCACTACTCTAAATAGTTGATTATCCATTTTTCCATCAACGATTTCGTGTGCAGCGACTCAATCTCGGTCCTTTGCTCTCGGATGATATCCTTGAGCTCTGTGCTAGGAGAACCGGCGTCAAGATCAATAATTGGATCACCTGACAATCTCTCCTCAGTCATGGGCTGCTTTCCCCTCTCTGATACCTGTGCTGCTGTCAGAAATGAGGCCCCTTCCACTCTGTGTGGAGATAACACTCGCGGTGCTGATGAAGAAGGTGAGACCCCTTCCACCTGGCGTGGAGAAAGTACTCGCCGAGCTGCTGCAAATAAGGCCCTTGGGCCTCTCTGATAGGTGACTTGAGGTGAGGAGCTGACATGTCTAGTAACAGGGATGTCATGCTGATGTGATGGTCCTCCCTCCTCGTGAACAACCTCAAAATGTGGCAGTGATGGTACTGTGAAAAACTCACGAGAGATGAACTCCTCCCATGAGATGCCCTGCTAAGTCAACTGATGCAATACTACTAGCTGAATCAAACCATAATGATGAAGGCTCCTGTACCGCTGTGCCGGGGTCTTCCTCTGCAACGTGGGCACCATCTTCTAAATGTTCTGAAAGAAGAAAACCGGGATGTTCATCATCCTCACTCGGGTGAAGTGCATCAAGAGGTGAATATGATATGATTACACCTGTGAAAATCTGCCCTCACAAGTAAAATAATGCATAATGAGCCTCACCATGGGAGCATACTCGCTTCTGAGAAACCTGAATGGAAACACACCTGCCAGATGTCTCATGAATGGTGGCCAGACATAAGGCTCAAAGTAAACAAAATCTAACATCTTGCGCTTATTCCACACCTCACCAACATTAGGTATCCCTGTAGCCTGTGAGATCACCTCGGGTGTCAATGTAAAGTTTACCCTTGCAAGGTTGACATGTCCATCATGCAAGTGTAAAACAAAAAGGCGGGCCAACTCTCGATGGTGCTGAATCCGAGAGATCCTCTCGCAAAATTCGTAGCAAGACATGTACTGGAAACATGATACTGCCATAGGACAAGCTTGTAACTTTGTCAAAGAGGTGGGCTCCTCTCGCTTATGATTTCCACCCTTACCACCCTTACGAGGCCGCCTCTGTTCCTCAATTTCTGCAGCTGATGATTGGTCATCACTTTGCTCATAAGTTTCGGTTTCTGACATAGTTTAGGAGCAAAGTGGACAAACTGTACTGCTGGTTTTGCCTGTAAAAAGTGATGAATTCTATGATGTTTCAAGGGGACAAGGACATGAGGGAAATGTTAGGGGAGGGACCTTTTTTACAAGGAATTAGGAATATAGGAACATAACAGGGAATTTAAGGAAAATATTGCAAACAATTATGGCGAATAGGAATACATATTTATAATCAGGAATATTGGAAAATCATTTGCAAAACTCATTGCATATGGGAATATATGTATAGAAAGTAAACATATGGGAATATGCATACATTCATTAACAAGGGAAAATAGGGAAAATTTACAAAACTCTCTACATATTCACCAACAATTTCTTATGGTTACACATGCATATGGTGCAGCAAGATAAGGGTTTGAGTGTTTTATTTTTTGATGCTTTTGGGAGAGGGGTAGGGTTTATATTTTTTACAAGGAAAATGGGAATACATGTATACAACAGGGAACTTAGGGAAAAACACTGCAAAGATCACTGCACATGCATCATCAAATTCATGTGTTTACATAGGTATTATGAGGGGTAGGGTTAGGGTTTGATTTTTTATTTTTAAAGGTAAAGGGGTAGGGTTTATTTTCCTTGCAAATTTAAAAGGGAAATTGACATGGAAATATAGGGAAAATGAAATGGGAATGAAGAGAATGATTACAAGGGGAAAAACAATGAAACAACAATAAACCCTAGCACCTTTTACAAATTTACATACAGCCATATGGAGTGTTTCTTCTTGCACAATTTGATCATTACAAACACATTCATGATGTTTCCCAACTAACCATCAGCCATTCACAAGTTTAAAGAGCCTACCTCAATCGATTTGATGAATTAAAGGAGCTTGAGCAAATTCTGAAATGAGTTGGGGGAAGACAGCTTGACGGGTTGCGCACCACACCCAACAAGTCTTGCCCCTCTTTACAGGTCGTGCCCATTGCCAAATTTCTCTGTGGGAGACCCTTTGACGAGTCGCGCACCTCCCAACAAGTCGCACACCTAGCTTGACGGGTCACGCACCTGTCCTGAGCCCGATTTCGACCAGTTTCGCCTCAATTCACTTGGAAGTTCGCCCAATCTCTCTTGCAAGGGTTTTGAATACACAATGAGAGTGCAAGGAGGGAGCTTGGGCCTTTATAGGTTTCATTTGAAAAAATTTCATGCTCAAACCCACTTTCTAATTTTTTTTCATGAAACTTTTAAACTTTATATGTTGTTGTCTCTTTGGTTTCCTTTTGTCCTGAAATTGACTGATTTAATGCTTTTGCTTGATTCTTTTTGCAGGTAGATCATCTGAGGGATCTTGGCTAGGGGACCAGGGTTGCATTTTGTTCACTGAAGACTTTCGAAATTTCATCACTTTTTACAAATAAATGAAAAATGACCTTGGCTGTAAAAATAGAGTTTTTAAATCCAAGGTGAAGATTAACTGTACCAGATAAAAATTTAGAAGAAACACCTTTACAATCATCCCTCTGGCTCACTCAACACTCATTGACTTTCAAACACATGACCTTGTAACATTTTTGACCAAACCCCTAGACCTAGGAAATTGACCTCAAGAGAAGACAAGACAAGCTTGAAAGAGCTTTAATGACTGAAATGACTTAAACCAGCAATGCCAAGAGGGGTATAAACGCATCAGCTCCTCCATTAGGGTTATGGCATGCCTAACGGGATGCAAAAATTTGACACTGATGAGACACCTACCTATGCAAAATGCAAAGAGTTTTGATCACTGATGGAGGGCTCAAGACTGACTCTAACATTGGCTCCAATGGGGATGGTAGCTCTTTGGAGGTACCAAGAACCTTAGACCTCTGGGAGAGCAGACCAGTGCTTTATTCATTGGGCAATGGAGTCAACTTCTACACATGTGACCAAATTGAAACCACTTTATTTGACTTGGACAATTGACTGAAATCCTATACTAACTTTGACACTAACTCACTCACTTTATGCAGAAAATAAACTGACTGAAACAACTTGCAAAACTCACACCAACTAATCACCATTTTCAGAATTATAGCCTTCATCGCGGGCCCCAAACTGAAGATGGGAGATCAGTTTCACACTTGCTGTAGAATGCAAATAAAATGGTAATTATAATGAGAGTTATTTAGAGCAGAAAATGCTCAAGTATAATAAATTTTGAGCAGCCGTCCATTCACCGACCCACCAAGACATTCATCACCATTCATTTCTTTAAGAAGAAAAGCATTAGGACCACGATATGCTGCAATTTTGTAAGGACCTTTCCACAAGTTTTAGAATTTTCCATGTTTCCCTTTGTCCTCATTACGGGCATCCCATCTCAAAACAACATCATCAATCTGAAACTCATCTGATTTGGCCCTTTTGTCATAGATTTTCTTTATGCGCTCCTGCAACTTAAGAGAATTCTGATGAACCTCTGCTCGTGTCTGTTGTAAATGAATCATTTGACTGATCCGTTGTTGCATAGGATCCTCCTCACCATCAGCTTCTTGAAACAGCTTGGCTACTGGAACACTAAGTGAGGTAGGAAACACTGCATCTACTCCATAAACTAGTTCAAAAGGTGACATACCAATTGACTTCTTTTGACTTACCCGATCAGCCCATAATGCATTTATTAACTTCTTGTGCCAGCTCTTCTTATTTATTTCCAGCAATTTCTTTATGATATTCACTAGAGATTTATTCGAAGATTTAGCCAGCCCATTACCTTGCGGATGGTAGGTGGTCGAATGCCCCAAGCTGATGTTATATTTATAGCAAAAATCAACCATTTTCTTTGATTTGAATGTTGCTGCATTATCTGTAATCAACTTATGTGGACAGACGAAATGTGACAAGATATTACTTTCAAGAAAAGAGATAATTACCAAGTCCATGGCTTGCCGAGTGGGAATGGCTTCAATCCACTTCGTGAAGTAATCTGTGGTGGTCAATATCCATCGATGCTACCCTAAAGATGCTGGGTGGATTTCGCCAATAAAATTCAAGCCCCATTACTGAAATGGTGCACTGATTTCAACGGGTTTGAGAGGCAACGGCTGTAATTTCTGCTTTCCTTGAAATATTTGACATTCATGACAGCTCTTTACTACTTTATACACATCAGAAAATAAATAAGGCCAATAGAAACTAGCTCTCAAGATCTTATTGGCAGTAGTCTTCCAAAATAAGTGACCCCCACAGTCACCTTTATGAAAATCTTCCACTGTTGTTTTAGCTTTGTCTTCGACCAGACAGTTCAGCAATATGCCACCGGGATCTTTCCAATAAAGTGCAGATTTGATAATGCAAAATTTAGCAGCCTTTAGTTTCAATGTTCTAGCTTTGTTTCTAGGAATTCCAGGGGGTGAAGACAAATTTTGAAGCACATAAACTATATCAGCATACCAAGGAGAAGACACAAAGATTTCGGATACCTGTAGAACTGAATTTTCTTCATCTTCATCAGACAAGGCAGCAATTAAATTGATATCAAGGAGGTGAAGATTTGTTTCAGCCATCAACTTAGAAAGACCTTGTCCTTTAATAAACTTGGTAGGCTTAATTTCTACATCATACTCTAATAGTGCAGCGATCCATTTACCCCTTCTTCCTTTCGGTTCCGTTTGCACTAAAACATCCTTCACAGCTGCATTAGGAACATATGCTAAAATATGAGAATTCAATATGTATACCCGGAAATATTTCAAAGCTTTGATCAGCGCCAATGCTTGCTTCTCAATGATATTATAATTTAGTGCTCCGTCTCTTATGATGCGGCTGAAAAAAGCTATGGGCCTCTCAACTCCATTTCTCTTTTGCATCAACACGGCTGCCAACATGTACTCGGAAGCAAATGAAAACAAAATAAAATCCTGTGTGTAATCTGGGCTGATCAAAGTTGGGGCTGAAGATAAGATTACCTTTATCAAATTAAAAGACTTCACCGCCTCTTCGGTCCATTTGAGCTCGCTGTCCTTCTTGAGCATATTGGTTATCTCTCTAAGATGTTCGGCAAGATTGGGAATGAAGCGACGCAGAAAATTTAATTTACCATTGAAGGACTGAATTTCTTTCTTGCTACGGGGCTGCTCCAATTGCTGAATTGCTTCCACTCGTGAAAGATCTATACGAATGCCATCTTTAGAAATGATGTGACCCAATATCTTGCCTTCGCTCATAGCAAAAAGACTCTTCTTCGGATTCAATGAGATGCCATACTTTCTGCACTTTTGAAACACCTTAGTCAAATGAAACAAATGCTCTTCATCAGATTTAGAAAACACGGTCAGATCATCAAGATAAACAACTAAAAACACATCCTTCTCATTTGCAAAGGCCATGTCCATTACTCGCTGAAATGTGGCACTCGCGTTCTTCAATCCAAACAACATCTTGGCATAATGAAATGTACCCCATGGAGTAGTAAATGATGTCTTGTCATGGTCATATTCGTGCACCAAAATCTGATTATACCCAGAGTAACCATCAAGCAATGGCATCCTTGATGCCCCCACTACCCGCTGCAATATGTGGTCCATTTTGGGCAGCGGATAATTGTCTTTTAATGACACCTTGTTCAGATTTCTGAAGTCTATGCACAAGTGAATCTCGCCGGTCTTCTTTCTCACAGGCACTAAGTTGGAAATCCAATCAGAAAACTGGATTGGCACTATGATTCCCGACTTATACAACCTGTTAACTTCCTTCTCAATCAATGGCAACAATTTAGGATTAATTCTTCTCAACTTTTGTCGGAAAGGCTTTTGATTTGGCTTATGGGAATGGTATGCTGAATGATACTTGTGTCATAAGTTTTCAAATCTGAATAGTCCCATGCAAAAACATTAGAAAACATAGACAATAATCCGATATACTCTTTCTTTACCTTAGGCGGCAATGCTTTTGAAAGTTTCACCAACTTTGGATTTTCAGCTGTCCCAAGATTCACATCTTCAACTCCTTCGTCTGTTGGCCTCAAAGTTGGCTTACGAGCCACATCATCCTAATCAAACAATTCTTCCAAAGGAATCAATCCTTTAGGAATGTAATTGTCCTTGACCTGCAACACATCCATCTGATTTACTCCTTCAGCTTCCGTGTCTATTGAAATGTCTTCGAATTTACCCTCAATTTGCAGAAAATCTTTGATTTCTTCGTCATCTTTGAAAACTTGCCAACACCTTTGATTATCTGGAACTGTAGGACGATGCTTCACATATATCTCAAACTTATTTATGGAATTCATGGGTATTTTCAAATTTCTTGCTACCTTAGCCAATGCATCCGCAACACCATTTTGAATCCGGGGCACACATGTCAAAGTATGTTCAGAAAACCTCTTTAAGATATCTAGAACATCATTATGATATGCTCGCATACGAGGATGTTTGGCCTAAAATTCACCTTTCTCCTGTTTGATAACCAACTCGGAGTCGCCATATACTGCTATCTTCTTTGCCTTCAACTTCCGAAGGATTTTCAGACCAGCAATAAGAGCTTCGTATTCTACCTCATTATTTGAACAATCAAATGCCAATTTGTAAGAACAAACCCGTACCGTGCTTGGAACTTGTTTTTGAACTGAAAATGGGCTTCGAATCCACACACCTATATCAGCACCATCGCTGCCCACTGTACCGTCAAAATCCATGGTCCAAAGACCATCCTCATCATCTTCTAAGTGCTGAAAATCTGGTTTTGATGCATGCTCTGTTTGCTGCCCGTTTGTTTTAGCAATTGGCCTTATGACAACAAACCTTTCTTCACTTTCCTTTCTCAAAACTTCTCTGAAATTTTCTGAAATGTCTGGTATATCTTCTACTTGAACTAATTGACTATCTACCTCATTGAAATTTTCCGCAAACAAAACAAAAGATTCTAAATATGTTTGTACATAATTTACAGGATGATTGACGGGCTTTTCCTTACTAGTAATCATGTATTTCATCTTTTGTTCCCGATATAACTTCCTCATTTGACCGAAAACTGGAATTGTGGTATATGAAAAATCAAGCTAAAGTGTACCTTTGAGCTTGGCTCCCCATGATCTTGACAGCAACATGCCAAACCGCGGAGGAATATCCTCCACCACCACGTCCATCAAAACATTCTTCACTGGAATTTGATCTAGACTCACCACCAAGTCTTTGATCAAGCCAATACATCTTACCCGACTGGAATCAAACGAATACAAATCATGATATTTCCTTGTGATGTCAAGTCCCAGCTTCTCCATGATCGTTTTCGGCATCAAATTATGCGAGGCTCCCGAATCAAACATGGCATTGTGCAACACAAACTCATGCAATCGCAAACTGATATAGAATGGAGGAACATCACTTTCAGGAGACTCACCATTTAAAGCTGGCCCAAAAATCAATTCCGGCTGATCATTTTGTACATTCACTGTGTCTAGCATTGGATAAAAGTTCAACATCTTAGAGAGCTGGCCTCGGTAGATGCTATTCTTCATGATTTCTGTCAAAGGAATGGGCACTTTCAACTTTGCGATCTCATTCTCCAAACTGAAAAACTGAAACCTTCTCACCTTCTTTAGCCGGATTATCTCTTTTTTCAGTTTTATCCTTTGGTGCATTTGATGGCTAATCTATCCTGGGTGCTGGTGATGATTGACTCGTTGAAGGACCGACAATGTCTTTCCCTTTTGAGGAAACTGAATCATTCTTTACTGCAATGTCTTTCTTTTTCTACATGGGATTTATAGGAATAGCTCAGTTTCTCAATTGCCTTTGCTGACCTTGTTGAGATGATAAAGCATTCAAATACCCTCTTTGATACTCTTCATATTCTTCTTCAAATATTGCATCGTTTGACAAAATATAGTTCTCATCTTGGGGAAAAATGGAATTACTCACCAATTCATCTTCTTCTGTAATATATGTGGGCAAATCATCAGGAGTGAAGAATTGATTCTCCTCGCCAACATTATCACCTTCATCTTCTGATTCTTGGCTAACAAAATTCTGCTGAAAAGGTGGTTTCATTTGCTGCTGAGCTGCTGCTTCTTGTGCCTTTGTTTCATGCTGCTTGATCCTATATTGTTGCTGCTGTTGACCTCTGAAATTGGGATTTCGAATCTGAGGCTCAGGCTTGCCAAGGCTAACATTTTCAACTGCCATTTTTAACTGTTCAACCTGTTGAATAAGCTGAGTTGAGGTGGATGCTTCCTCTTTGATTGTGACTCGTTTCTTGGCCTTCATTCTTGCTCTTTTGTCATTCAAATTTGCCTCAACGCTGACAGCAATTTTCTGCATCTCCTCCAAGGTAGGTGGATCTCTGTCTCTTAATGAGTAAGCCATATCCGGATCGAAACCATCCAGGAACTTAAGAAGTGTTGATTTTATAGATGGCTTCGAATCATCGGGAATAGCATTATAAACTGTATTGAACCTGATTATGTAATCTTGAATAGACTCACCCGGATTACGCTTGAGGTTGCTATATTCGGCATTGATTTGTAGCGGATCTTTTCTTGTTTCCCAACGGTCTAAAAAATGCCTTTGAAGTACATCCAAGGAAGTAATGCTTCCGGCTGTCAATCCTCTGAACCATTTTCTAACTTCTCCTGCAAATGTTTGCACGAACAACCGCATGGTAACATCTTCTTCATCTAACTCATATAAATCAAAGAATGTGGTCATCTTGTCGATATGTTGTTGAGCGGTAATACTTTGGGGAGTGGCATCGAACATGGGGATTTTACTTTGATAATCAGCTGGCATATCATGAAGATTTGCAGGCAAAACCAATGGGGCAAACCAGGTAGCCATTGCTCTAGGAGGGGGAGTAGGATGGGTATGAGGAGGAGGAGCTGTGATAGCAGGGATTATAATAAGAGGGGGTGTAGTTTGAGGAGTTGGGGGAGTCAGAGGAGTAGGAGAAGTAGGAGAGAACCGACTGTGGATTCGGGATAGGTGATTATAGGCGAGACTGAACAAATGGAGGAAAAGATACTTCGTGAGCCGTGATAGTAGATCCAATGTGATCCAGAGATATTCTCAACAAAATCAGCAAGGTAGTAGCTTGAATACGTGTCTGGAGATGTCTTAAGATGAAATTTTCAACCAATTTGTTATGTCTCTCAAACTCAATAGCAGCAGCAAAATCAGGGTCGGGAACTAGAGAATCAAGTGCACTTTCCGATTTGGATTTAAACAAGGACAACTCAAAGCTTTCGTCAAAGTCTAGATCTTCGAAATACTTGATAATAGCTGGAGATGAATGAGATTTGAAAATAAACCTTGGATCAGTAGCCAGCTTGTTTTTCTCAAGAATACTAGGAAAGAAAAACCATTCAGCCTGTGAGAACTCTCAACCTATCATCCACGGCTCAAAGTTAACAATTATACTGGGATAAAGTGCCAATGAAGCGCTATTTTCACAAGCTCACAGAGATATACTAAAGCAACATTTATCTACTAACGCTGATGTAAAACAAGAGCGTGTTCGAAGGCTACCTAGCGTATCTTCAGACTCCGTCTAAGACTTATGAAACACACACGTCAATGAGCAAACGATAAGTTTTTTCTCCCCAGTATGGTCGACAGTATGTTAGTGCTTGAAATTTCACCTCAGGCTGAGAAAGGCAAACCTCAAGGCAACATCAAACCATTTAGCCTCGTAGCTAGCCCTACGGGGCACGAGAACGCTCTCTCCGGTCTATCTCGTAAAATCTTCAATAGATGAGATGACCAATAGGGTAACACTGATTTTAGGCTAGTAAACTGATCAAAAGGGTTGATTTGGGGTTTTTAGGGTTTTTGGTGGCAAATTGAGGGAATGGCAATTTTGGGTGCGGGGATTGGACACAGTTTCTGCAGGGGGTTCTTTGGGGCGAGGTAGGAGATAATATTGATGCCTTTGATTAAGGTGGATGATTAGTAATGATAGGTGAGAGAGCTAAAGAGAGCAAACAATAACTTTGAATTCTCTTTAGACAGTAGAAAACATTGAAATTAAACAAACTTAAAAGCAGAGCATGGCAAGCATGAATTCTTACTTTAACACTTCATTTGTTTAATGTGCAGAAGTAAAGAAAGGAAATGATTCACATAACAAAGCTTACAAGAACATTGAGAAACACACCATCAACACATGAGTCCACAAGAATCCCAAAGAGGACTGCAAAACCCTGGTCTTCCTTAACCAAAAATTGCAGAGATACAGTGAAATAATACAATGATAGCTTCTCCCTCAAGAGTCCAACCATGAAAATGAGTATGAAAGTACATAATATAGATGATCTAACCTCTTTCCCTACCTCTAGAGGTTGAGCTCACTATTCTAGGAGTTGATTCAACCACTTCTAAACTTAGCACTACAAACTAGGCAATCATAACAACTTGCCTCTATAAACTTGGAAACCAATTCATTCATTTAATTATCACCTATTTCATGAATGAATCTTCTAGAAGAGATACATAAGAGTAAAAGTGTCATAAAAGTACCATAATTACATTAAAGAGAATCATCATTCACCTCAAAAAGTCAAACTGAGTCAAATCTACGTTTTCTGGGCTGTACAGTGCATTTCTGGGCAATTCTGCCTGACATGTCGTGCCCCCCTGCCTGACGGGTCACGCCCCTTTGGAGCCATGTTTGGGGCACGTGCAGGTGGAAAAATTGGACAAGAGTAGGCTTGTTGGAAAGGTATGTGAGTCTACTTTCCAACCTAATTGGAATTTTGGGATTTGGAGTTCATTTGACCTGACCAAAATCAATTCTCCCAAGACAGCGTTCTGCAGTTCAAAAAGGTGGCAGAAAGTCAAATTTTGCATGTTTTTTGACTTTCTGGAGGCCCAAAACTTCACAAAATCTCAAGTCCATCCATGTGCATATGTAAATTTGCATGATCAATCTGGAAATGCTAAGTTTTTGTCAAATGGAGTTGCCGGGATGAAGGGTCTCATCGGGGGTGAGACCTGTTAATGAGCAAAAACCTGTAAATTGCCAAGAAATAACAAAATTACCCAAAATGCTCAGAATTTCTTGGGATTTGTGCTGTGGCTGAGCTATTTAGTGCTATGCTCCTTCAAGGAAGCCTCGGCCAAGATATGGAGGGGATCGTGCCTTTTTCTCTGTTTTAGTGCCTTTGCCAACCGCCTTTGAAGCACCTTCATCTTTGCTTTGCACACGTGCATCCGCACCCAATAATGATTTTTCATGTTCCTCAGTAGTTTGTTATTTTGATTGGCCTTAGCCAACAGCCTTTTCAAATGAGAATTGTCCCAAATAAACATAGATTCTCGATCTATGGGTCTCAAGTCACCGAGTCTCCTACGAGCCAATTCCCGGTCTTCACAAATTTTCTGCAGCTCATATAGCTTGTGCTCATCCTCCAACTGTTTGTTTCGCTGCTCTAAATAGTTGATTATCCATTTTTCCATCAACAATTTCGTGTGCAGCAACTCAATCTCGGTCCTTTGCTCTCGGATGATATCCTTGAGCTCTGTGCTAGGAGAACCGGCATCACGATCAATAACTGGATCACCTGACAATCTCTCCTCAATCATGGGCTGCTTGCCCCTCTCTGATACCTGTGCTGCTGTCAGAAACGAGGCCCCTTCCAGCTGATGTGGAGATAACACTCACGGTGCTGATGAAGAAGGCGAGACCCCTTCCACCTGGCGTTGAGAAAGTACTCGTTGAGCTGCTGCAAATAAGGCCCTTGGGCCTCTCTGATAGGTGACCTGAGGTGAGGAGCTGACATGTCTAGTAACAGGGATGTCATGCTGATGTGATGGTCCTCCCTCATCGTGAACAACCTCAGGATGTGGCAGTGATGGTACTGTGAAAAACTCACGAGAGATGAACTCCTCCCATGATATGCCCTGCTCAGTCAACTGATGCAATACTACTAGCTGAATCAAACCATAATGATGAAGGCTCCTGTACTGCTGTGCCAAGGTCCTCCTCTGCAACGTGGGCACCATCTTCTGAATGTTTTGAAAGAAGAAAACCGGGATGTTCATCATCCTCACTCGGGTGAAGTGCATCAAGAGGCAAATATAATATGAGTACACCTGTGAAAATCTTCCCTCACAAGTAAAATAATGCATAATGAGCCTCACCATGGGAGCATACTCGCTTCTGAGAAACCTGAATGGAAACACACCTGCCAGATGTCTCATGAATGGTGGTAGGACATAAGGCTCAAAGTGAACAATATCTAACATCTTGCGCTTATTCCACACCTCACCAACATTAGGTATCCATGTAGCCTGTGAGATCACCTCGGGTGTCAATGTAAATTTTACCCCTGCAAGGTTGACATGTCCATCATGCAAGTGTAAAACAAAAAGGTGGGCCAACTCTCGGTGGTGCTGAATCCAAGAGATCCTCTCCCAAAGTTTGTAGCAAGACATGTACTGGAAACATGATACTGCCATAGGACAAGCTTGTAACTCTGTCAAAGAGGTGGGCTCCTCTCACTTATGATGTCCACCCTTACCACCCTTACGAGGCTGCCTCTGTTCCTCAATTTCTGTAGCTGATGATTGGTCATCACTTTGCTCATAATTTTCGGTTTCTGTCATAGTTTAGGAGCAAAGTGGACAAATTGTACTGCTGTTTCTGCCTGTAAAAAGTGTTGAATTCTATGCTGTTTCAAGGGGACAAGGACATGAGGGAAATGTTAAGGGAGGGACCTTTTTTACAAGGAATTAGGAATATAGGAACATAACAGGGAATTTAAGGAAAATATTGCAAACAATTATGGCGAATAGGAATACATATTTATAATCGGGAATATTGGAAAATCATTTGCAAAAATCATTGCATATGGGAATACATTTATAGAAAGTAAACATATGGGAATATGCATACATTCATTAACAGGGGAAAATAGGGAAAATTTACAAAACTCTCTACATATTCACCAACAATTTCTTGTGGTTACACATGCATATGGTGCAGCAAGATCAGGGTTTGAGTGTTTTGTTTTTTGATGCTTTTGGGAGAGGGGTAGGGTTTATATTTTTTACAAGGAAAATGGGATACAAGTAAACAGGGAAATTAGGGAAAAACACTGCAAACATCACTGCACATGCATCATCAAATTCATGTGTTTACATAGGTATTATGAGGGGTAGGGTTAGGGTTTGATTTTTTATTTTTAAAGGGAAAGGGGTAGGGTTTATTTTCTTTGCAAATTTAAAAGGGAAATTGACATGGAAATATAGGGAAAATGAAATGGGAATGAAGAGAATGATTACAAGGGGAAAAACAATGAAATAGCAATAAACCCTAACACCTTTTACAAATTTACATACAGCCATATGGAGTGTTTCTTCTTGCACAATTTGATCATTACAAACACATTCATGATGTTTCCCAACTAACCATCAGCCATTCACAAGTTTAAAGAGCCTACCTCAATCGATTTGATGAATTAAAGGAGCTTGAGCAAATTCTGAAATGAGTTGGGGGAAGACAGCTTGACGGGTCGCGCACCACGCCCAACAAGTCGTGCCCCTCTTGACGGGTCGCGCCCATTGCCAAATTTATCTGTGGGAGACCCTTTAACGGGTCGCGTACCTCCATACTGGGGAAGAACATTTGACTTGTTGATTGTCTTGTCCCAGTACATGAACTCAAATTGAAGATCTGATGCTGATGGTGGACAGCACTCAGACACTTATGCAGGCTGAACCATTCACCTGGCGACTCCAATTCGATCCAGACATTCCCGCGCTTGCTGATCCATTCATGCAATGGAAGGGTATGTGGAAAACCCTGACCTGTATGAAGCTGTAGAAGGAATAAGAAATGCGTTAGCAGATACTAAACTTGATGAAGATGTTTTCAGTGCCTAGCTTCATTTGTTGAAATCTTCTAAGGTCTTCAAAACTAAATTGTGTGAGTTAATTGTTGAAAGAATTGAAGAGGAGATTCAATGGTTAGATGAGCAGATCCAGTCATATGATTTCCAAGACCCTAAAAAGTTTTTGGAAATCCTTCCTCCATCGAAACAAGAAATCATATACTTGCCTATAGAGGTTTACATTGACAATGTGCAGCTGGAAGTATGCATTGCAGAGTTGGGGCAGCCAACAGAGTCCGACTTCCGCGATCCAAAGGCAACTTACATGGACATGTTTTTCAGTTTGATTGACAGATCAGGCTGTCTTTTCCATGACCAGGCTTGTTATGTGCATGAAGGGTTGCCAGCAACTGCATTTGTGACCTCGTGGAAGCATTCTCAAGCGGTATTATTTTCAGGTTTACTTGAATGGTTAATCTGGCATTTTAGTATTACCTGATCTATTGTTTGTACAACAGATTAGGGTAGATGTTGTAAATAAATAAGCAGCCATAAGGGTAGCATCATGTTTTACTTTGCTTAAAGATTGTTAAGTCATTTTTTCAATCATTTTAGTCTTGAGATCAAATCAATTTGAGTTCAGTTTCAGTTGTGTTGATGATGACTCCATTGCCCAATGGGTGGAGGCATTGTCTACTCCCCCAAAGTTCTGCGGTTCTTGGCACCTCCATGGAGCGGCAGCTGCCATCCCAAGTGGAGCCGATGTTAGACTCCGTCTTATGTCAGTGTGAGATAGATACTTCTTCAAAACAGGGTTTTGAAGAAGAAATCATTAAATGTGTTGTTTTAGATTATGTAATTTATTCTCCAGCTCTTCAAAAGGCAGCAGCGACTTTAAGCTCCTATCCCTGCACAAGCACAATTCAAAACATCATCAGCTATCAGAGGCAAAAAGCTATTTGGAGAAAGTCTCACTGGAAATCCTGAAAAAACTTCATTGTCACAGCTAATAAATTAAATGATTGTGTTAGCACTGGGAATGCCCTGCTGTTCATTTATCAGAGGAATGTGATCCGAGATTTTTAGGGCGGCTATGGTTAGGCCTCCAGACATTGTAGTTGCAACACCATCTTGTATTGTGACATGTATTTCTGCAAATATTCTTCAATCTTCATCCCTTGAGGAGTCACTTGCTACATGGGTTTTAGACGAGATCTTCTTTAAATCTCTGGTTCATTATATTTCACATCGTTGTCAGTGCATCCTAATGTCTGCAACTTCAATATGTCGAGAAAATAAAAAAGCTTGTGCTGCATAGTCCTGTAATTCTGACACTAACTGAAGTGGAGTATGATGGAGTTGTACCCAACAGTGTGCAGCAATTTTGGATTTCATGTGATGTGTATGACAAACTACTTTACATTCTTGCCCTTCTCAAACTGGAATTAGTTCAAAAGAAAGCTTTAATCGTTGTTAATTCTATTGATATGGGTTTCAGGTTGAAACTCATCCTTGAGCAGTTTGGGATCTCATTTTGAACACAATCATGTTATTCTGGATATAATTTTTAGCTGGAAAGCAAGTCACTCTATGAAATTCAAACAGATTCTCAGATATATATTGAAGGTTGTGGTTGCTGCTGTATGGGTCATCATACTTCTTGTCTGTTATGCGCATACCTGGGAGCATCCTATTGGTCTTATAAAAACTTTTAAGAGCTGGGTTAGCGCGTGGCATTTCCCTTCCTTGTATATCCTAGCTGTGGTGGTATATTTGTTGCCTAATGCATTTGCTGCAATTCTATTCTTGTTTCCTATGCTGAGGCGATATATAGAAAATTCGAATTGGCACATTTTTACTATTCTAACATGGTGGCAACAACCACGGCTCTATGTTGGATGATGGAATTTATTTGGTTCATCATGATTTCAATAGAGGCATCATGTTTTTTGACACTGTAGATATGTATGGGCCTTTCACAAATGAAATCCAAGTTGGCAAGGCTTTGAAAGATTTGCCCCGTGAGAAAGTTCAGTTGGTCACTAAGTTTGGCAATGTTGTTTTTCGTGTTAAAAGCTCAGCAACACCAACACAATTGTGTTGGAATCCTTTTGACATTCCAGATACAAAAACAAATTTCATTGACGGATTGTTCATTATATGTGGACCTGGTAGTTCATTCCTTCGGCATGGCTTTGCAGTGCACATGTATGTCGCAAATGCATCTATGGAAGGCTATGCATTTGCTAATGCTGATGAGGACTTTTTGATAGTTCCACAACAAGGAAGATTATGGATAATGACAGAGTTAGGAAGATTGCAGGTTTCTCCCGGCGAAATAGTTATGTTGCAACAAGGTTTCCGGTATTCCATTGATTTACCAAATGGTCCTTCTCGAGGGTACGTTGTAGAGGTTTTCAGTGGCCATTTCCAACTTCCCGATCTTGGTCCAATCGATGCAAATGGCCTGGCCTCACTGCCTGACTTTCTAACACCTACAGCATGAACTTGAAGACCAAGAAAGCTTGCTCCTCCTTCAGTTTCATCTTTTGAAAGTGGCTTTAGAGGCAAGTCAGCTGATAATATGCTGTCGGTTCTAATCACATGTCATTGTGTTAACCTTCGAGGATGTTCTCAGTCACCTTCTAGAATCGAGGGGGACGCTTCTGATTGTGCTTCCCCAGACTTAGTGCACAAGGCAAGGCAACAAATGGTTGAGCATATTGACATATGGCTTTCACAATGCCAAGATCCAGATCACGGTGGGATATTTTGGAGATTTTGTGGGATTGCCGGCGATTGTTGGGATGAAACCATGTAAACCGCTCTTAGTATAGTTGTCACCATAAGCTGAATCGGCGGAATGTTAGCTTAAAGGTTGTTTTATTAAAATGGCAAATGCAACGTGGAAAACCGAACTTAAGTCAAGGCTATCTATCACAGCCAAGGAATGCGATTTGGTTTAAGATTTCAACCCTAATCCTATGGAGATCTGCGCTCCAGTTTTATCTCTTAATTGGCCAATTATCAAAAGATTTAGAGGAACGTTGTTCCATGTTTAGAATAGATGAAGCGCCCTTTCATAATTTTTATGTAATTTCAGATGAAACAACACAGAGGTTTTTGGGGTCGATTTGTTTTCCCCTTAGCAGCATTATATTTATTGTATCAAAAATTCATTTGGGAGAGGGGTAGGGTTTATATTTTTTACAAGGAAAATGGGATACATGTAAACAGGGAAATTAGGGAAAAACACTGCAAACATCACTGCACATGCATCATCAAATTCATGTGTTTACATAGGTATTATGAGGGGTAGGGTTAGGGTTTATTTTCTTTGCAAATTTAAAAGGGAAATTGACATGGAAATATAGGGAAAATGAAATGGGAATGAAGAGAATGATTACAAGGGGAAAAACAATGAAACAACAATAAACCCTAGCACCTTTTACAAATTTACATACAACCATATCGAGTGTTTCTTCTTGCACAATTTGATCATTACAAACACATTCATGATGTTTCCCAACTAACCAGCAGCCATTCACAAGCTTAAAGAGCCTACCTCAATCGATTTGATGAATTAAAGGAGCTTGAGCAAATTATGAAATGAGTTGGGGGAAGACAGCTTGACGGGTCGCGCACCACGCCCAACAAGTCGCGCCCCTCTTGACGGGTCGCGCCCATTGCCAAATTTCTCTGTGGGAGACCCTTTGACGGGTCACGCACCTAGCTTGACGGGTCGCGCACCTGTCCTGAGCCCGATTTCGACCAGTTTCGCCTCAATTCACTTGGAAGTTCGCCCAATCTCTCTTGCAAGGGTTTTGAATACACAATGAGAGTGCAAGGAGGGATCTTGGGCCTTTATAGGTTTCATTTGAAAAAAATTCATGCTCAAACCCACTTTCTAATGTTTTTTCATGAAACTTTTAAACTTTGTATGTTGTTGTCTCTTTGGTTTCCTTTTGTCCTAAAATTGACTGATTTAATGCTTTTGCTTGATTCTTTTTGCAGGTAGATCATCTGAGGGATCTTGGCAAGGGGACTAGGGTTGCATTTTGTTCACTGAAGACTTTCGAAATTTCATCACTTTTTACAAATAAATGAAAAATGACCTTGGCTTTAAAAACGGGGTTTTTAAATCAAAGGTGAAGATTAACTGTACCAGATAAAAATTTAGAAGAAACACCTTTACAATCATCCCTCTGGCTTATTGCACACTCATTGACTTTCAAACACATGACCTTGTAACATTTTTGACCAAAACCCTAGACCTAGGAAATTGACCTCAAGAGAAGACAAGACAAGCTTGAAAGAGCTTTAATGACTAAAATGACTTAAACCAGCAATGCCAAGAGGGGTATAAACACATCAGCTCCTCCATCAGGGTTATGGCATGCCTAACAGGATGCCAAAATTTGACACTAATGAGACACCTACCTATGCAAAATGCAAAGAGTTTTGATCGCTGATGGAGGGCTCAAGACCGACTCTAACAGGTTCGATAATTCCTGCTGCAAGCATTTTGTCTAATTTGTCGAGGGCCTTTTTTTATAACTTGGATTCAAATGGTAAGGTCACTATTTAACTGGCTTCACATCTAGTTTCAGAGTGATCTTCATCATCCCTAAATCACCAATGATCCCCTTTAAGTCTGTGATTTTGGTCAGGAACAAATATTGATATTCACAGAGTAACTCAACGATCTTATCTACAGTCGCATCATCCCAATAGTCCCCAAGCATCATGTACTTTGGCTCTGTGTCTGTGCAATGTTTACCTGCTTTGTTTTTAGTGGCGCAGTGATGTCAGGATCCTCAATTGATAGCCCTTGAACTTCGTGACTCCCTTTAGTTTCTGGAATATTAATATTTTGTGGGTCGTCATCATCCTCCTCTACTTGCACATTATAACATTCTAGGGCACTGCTTAACTGGGTTGCTCATGTTGTTTGAACTACTTGCCATGGTTCTTGTGGTATTTTGAAGATGGCAGCTTTTATGGCTTGTAGTGTGTCATCAACATATCTGACCATTAGTCTTCAAATGTGAATGTTAACAAAAATCCCTCGCGCAAGACATCCCATTCACCCGTACCATGTTGGATTTCCGTCTTAGTATACCAATTCATGGGTATGACATCCAAGGTATGGTAAAATAAGTGTAGCCATTCAGGCTGAGGTTCTTCCCCATATGCCTTGGTCCATTTCTCGAGGTGCGTGCGCGGATCATCCCATCCATCATATTTATCTTCTATCTATAGTTTCGGCTTCCCAAATCGTAGGCACATCATCCTTCTACATCTATGCCAATTTTCAAAATTTCCTTGATGTGTTCCCCACCAGTGTGCAGGTGTCGCATGCAGCACCCACCTCAACGCATTGAACCATTGTTGTTCCGGTACTGCACATTCAAAATTTCTATAGAATTCATCCACTGCTATCAATCCATCATATGTTGACAGATCTCAGGCCTAGGTTGTTATGCAACACAACGATCTAATCATCGTGTTGCAATTCAATATTGCCACTTCATTCAACTAATTGTGCCATCGTTCGTCTTCTTCGTCTGGATCCAAGGTGCAGGACTCGCTTGCTCCCATGAGATCCTTCCATCTACAGTCAGATTCACCCAATCCTGGTCTTGCACAGTTGTCTTGTAGATACATTGCAACTCATCCTCACTTCCATCGGCACGTACAGGTTTGGTGTAGTGCACTCCTTTGGCTGGATCTAGCAGAACTACTATGCATAGGTACTTTTTCTCGAATATCATGTTCCACTACTTTAGGTTAATGACTCCATTCATATAAGTGTCCTAGTCTATTCCTAGCAATGCAGGATAAGGATTGTTATCAATGACAATCTCTATTACTTTAAAGTTTGTCTCTGTGCTCGCACCTTCGATATCAAATGTCACCCCTTGCTACCTCCCCATGGGAAAAATCTTCTATTGGTTTGCCATTCACAATTGAATAGGGGACCAGTGTAACGCAGGCCTGCCCATACGTTCCCCTGTTTACTTCGGTAATACATTCACGTCTGAACCCAGGGTTAGGATTACTTGATCCATTTCATACTCACCAATCTAGATTGTCAATCTCATTTCCCTCCCGATGCGCAACGCATGGTTTCCGAGTTTCTAGACTACGCACAGTTCCCTGAACCCTGCAGACTTGGTGATCAACTGCTGTAGTCCCTTAATTGCCTTATTGTCGTGGACAAATTTCATGAACGTCTCCAGGAAGGTAGTAAGCATAGAAGGATCCATCCCTAGCTCTAGTTGATCCTTACTACCTAAAGTGGAGGCCTTCGTGAAGCTCTTCTTAGCTTCCATGAATGTCTCCTTTTCGCATTCTAGGTCAAACTCAAGTTCCTTTGTAGGATCCTTGCGAGCCCATGTATCTTCCTCAGGTTGCTTCCCCTTATCCTCCCCTGTGGTTGCCCTGCTTCTGAGCATCATGTTCACATTTGGGTCTCCTTCGCATGGTTCAAACCTCATCATTTGGATATTCTAAGTCGGAAGAGGCTGGAGTACCCCTTTCTCATGCATTTGTGCAATCAATGTAGGACAATCTACTGCTTCATGATCGAACTGGGCATAGTATGAACAGGATATTCTTGTCAGTTTGATACAATCACGGGCATAGTGCCCTGGTCCTCTACAATTGTAACAAATTAATTGTCTGTAGCCCCTTCTCGACCCCATTCATCCTCGTCCTCGATCTCGCCTTTGAAATCCGGCGTGCGCCATCCCCATAGCTGGGTCAAGGCCTTGCTTTTCTGTCTACATCCTATAGTCTTGGGTCCAATCCATCATTAACTCATAGCTATGACAAGTATGCTTGTCATGGCCCACCGACCTACAGAAATTACAAAACAACTGCTGGGGAGTTTGTGTATACTTCTGCAAAAAATGACAGTTATCCACCATGTGTTTTCCTCCTATCTAATAGATCATGCACCATAATGCAGGTGCTGCACTTGGCCCTGCCTGTGCCTCTAGTCTCAATGGCATTGGCCCCCCTCCTGCCAAGCAGTTCACGAATATTAGATAGTGGTCTTTTTCATGGCCCTGGCCTTTGCATTTTATGCACCACACTTCCTCATGTGCCTCTAGCCACGGTGCCCTATCCTACTTCAAGCTTTGCATTTCAAGAAAATATTCCATAGTTGTGCATGGATTTGTTGAACTCCTAGCCTCGAATCCTGTATCAGTGTCTCAAGCAACCTCATTGCCATTTCCAATGCTTTAGCCTAGGTTGAAAGCTTTTGCTATGACAGCGACGTCCTCAGGTGTGGTGTCAAAGATGCCACAAACAATGCATGGTGCTGCGCATCCATTAGCATCATATTAGCCTCCCAGATTGTACTCTTTATCTAGTGATACAAATCCCAAGGGGTCTCGCTTTGAAGCATCATGATCTCTTTAAATCCAATGATTGATTGTGTCTCTGATTTCAGGCGGCTAAATTCTTTGTTTAGCACATTCTAGATCTCTGTTATTCCTGCATTTGGGTGATCTTTAGAGTGATTGATATACCATGTCAATACACAATCCTGCAATGTTCTCACTAATGTAGCCTTCTTAATGTTGTCATCCGTGACCCCTTGTGCTTCCCACACTGCTCTTACCACGAACCAGAACTGGTCTGGATCCTCATTCCCTACTCCTCTAAATATGGGTATCTTGATCACGCTCACCATGATTAACTGCGGGGTTGGTGGAGGTGAAGCAGGTGGTGGCATGGGCGAAGGTGGTAACTGTGGAATATGCTACCTTATCACACTGATCGCACTTCTCGGAGAGACACGAGAAAGCTCTTACTCGCTCTCTCGCGAAGGTGCAATTAAGGGGCTATTTCCTACTTCCCCGCTACCTTTGTAGATCTTTCCTCTCCACGTCATTCCAAACATTAATGTATTCGCATAACCCACTTTTCACATAATAGCATCTTAATCTAGGTATTCAAATATTTAATGTACTTACCTCCTGGTCCTTTGAGAAACCGTCTTTCTGCTTCATTGTAGCTCATGGTCATGTCTATCAAAATTCAATGATAGGATAAACCCCCCTATTATCCGGTCGAGCCAATGATCCACAACTCACGCGATCTTATCTTCTGATGCCTCTAGTCTGTGCACTAATTCCGAATTCCATACTATCGATTGGTCGAGCTTACACCTTCCCTAGCTATCGGCTAACCTCGTGATCCACTCATATAGTTTAGTAGGAAAGGACACATAGAAGATCTCATGGATTTCCGTATACACATAGCAATCTAGCAAACTTTTCTCGGATACTTGCGGAGTTTTGTTTTCCTATGTCACGAACTCATGAATCTTCTTGTCCAATCACTCTTCAATTTCCTTCTTTGTTGGGCTCTAGTGGCATGACATCAGACATCCCTTAGGAAAATCCCAGTCCCAGCAATGGAACCATTTGTTGGCTTGTTAGGGCCTGACCCATGTTTAGAAGTGATTTAGCCAAACAAATCCTGAAACTACCAGCCCCTTCAGAAATAGTCCACGGTGTGCGGACTGAGGTCTCACTCGAGGTAGCATGGGCAGGTGTTGGAACTAGGTTTTTGTACCCTAGGGATGTCTTGATGTAATCTAGAAAGTTTGCGAACTAAACCTGCGCACTTGTGCTACTCTTCGCGGCCATCTGTCCTTCGCAACTTGTGCACTACCTCGGTGTAGCTCTATAAAGAACGCGAAGAGGTGTTGTCTAGATCCTTTATCCTTACTGAGATATTGTTATAGATCTTAACATAATTGTGTGGGCCCAATATTCTCATTTATCATTCAACATTCATAACAAGTGTGTGTAATCATAAGACTATAAAGAGATACATAAATATAACAGAAGCATAGATTTATGAACAGAAACACAATATTCCAAATCAAACTTATCTTTATTAATTTCTCTGTCCAAGTACAATCCCAACTCATCCCTATGCACTCAGCTAGAGGGGTCCACGCAAACCGCTGCGGAATCTACCAGGCCTCTGCGCACTCAGCTGAAGAGCCACTTCCTACTACTACAACCCAAGACTCAAACTTGTAGACTCAGAGCTAACTTATCATCCAAAAGAACATTCCCTACATCTTAGAGCCACGCTTTATTTATACACTCCCATGGTCCGTAGACCATGGGTAGGCCGAGCTTACAATATATTAATTTATATTTTCAAGGGTGGGCAACCCTTTGACTTGACCATTTACTTCGTGCTCTGCGCTCGCATTCCGTGGGGTCTTTAAATTACACTTGACCAAAATTTGGGCTTCAAGCCCCAAAAACATGCTATGGGGCAATCCGCTGCCCAACATTTGGTTAACTATGGATGAACATAATTGTGAATATTTAATTATAGATACATATGGTTGACCATGTTTAACCACATTTAGTATGGTTGACTGTGTTTAACCATGCTGCACAT
Source organism: Pinus taeda (assembly GCA_000404065.3). NCBI lineage: Eukaryota > Viridiplantae > Streptophyta > Pinopsida > Pinales > Pinaceae > Pinus > Pinus taeda. Next base: position 55,001 of record APFE031619099.1, on the reverse strand, counting down.
GGTTGACTATGGGCGACAATGTAAACCATAGTTGACAATGGTTTCCAATATTTAACCTTGGTTGACTATGTTGACTATTGCTTAGCAAGGTTTGACAATGTTCAACATGCTTAGCCATGGTTCACCATTATTTCCCATATTATATATGTTTCCTATGGTTGATTGTGTTGAATGTGTAGACTATGGTTGACTAAATTATGAGACAATGTTGACTATGGTGATCATGTAGCTATGGTTGACCATTATGACATTGAGATATTGTGACCATGTTTGAACATGTTTGATATTATGTTTTACATTGTTTTTCCAAGATTTAATAAGGGTTGATGGTGGGCTAAGCCGACAATACCCACATTATGCAAATAAAATTGCATGTCATTGGTCCCAAGCCTTAATCACCTGATCCATGGTGAAAACCTTCCTAAATCAAGGTTTAATGTTATTAATTAAGTTTTAAGGCTCCTTCATTTAATCTAATGCAGAAACATTTCATTTGACTTGCTATAGACTAAACCTTCATTAACCTTTCCATCGGCCCATCGGGACTTTATACTCCACCTTCATTAAACTTTAACTAATCCTTAGCCCTTATTACTTAACCCTCTGGTTAATTCTTAACCTCCAATCGTTTAACCATCCTATGGTTAACTTTGGCTTACCCCAATTTAACCCAAAACACATTAATCCGCTTTATTTCTATTATAACCTATGTATAATAGAAATACACATAAAACACATGTAAACATACATTTTCACCTTTTCTCAGCCTTTGCACATTTACCGATGCTTACCTTATTATGGTTCACTCTCCACCATTGATTTCACTCCATAAGATCAATGACTGTCGCGTGATCTCCATCCATCCTATGTAACTCAAATAAATTTAAACTCGTGTTGATAAACTTTAGGGTCCGCTCTTTCTTGAACCTTATCAACTTCAATCTCCACCTTCAATCTTACCTTTAATCTGAAGGTTGATGTATTCCCCGATCAATAGAGCTACTTGGTGATCCTGCACCATAGATCAAAACCCATTTGATCCGATAGTCCACAACGATATCGCACAGAATCTTACACGAAATTCACCCACCCTTATGGAGCTGATAATGATTATAAATCCTTAATATATAAAAGTTCAAGTTCGTTCTGAGATTAACATCTGATCACTTTATGACCCAATATCCATTACATATACGAGGTCATCAAATCTACGACCTGCGGTTCTTCCATTAGCACATGGTTTACAAACACCTTAACCCCCCCATAGTTGACTATGATCTAAAAGGTTGAATATGAGATCGACGGCTAGGAGTGAGTGTGGACCTTCAACCATGATCAAGACATGCGAATACTCCTATTCCCCGTAGTTGCTATCACCATCGATCTAATGGATCTGTCAATATGACGATCCAGATCTGTTCCTCTGCCATTTTCTTCTGACATTAATATCCATCGATCTCAAGGGTCTGATAGTTCCCATTCATCGTCACTTCATTTCTTTTACCTTTACGTGGTTTCTCAAAGTTCTCTGTAGTGTCAGGTTTTACTTTAGGGTTTTAGTATTTAGATTTCCTGCATCACAACTCCCTCTTGATTTAACTTTGTGTTCTATTAACACAACCACTCTTGAATCTTAATTGTGATCCTTCAAATGGATTCAAGCGATCCAATATGATCCTTCATATCATTCTTCCTCTCTGTGTTATGCTCGAACTCCACTTGCAACCTCTGTTACACAAAATCTACTCTAGTTCACACATAGATTATAACTCAATTACTCCATACACACATAAACTCAAAATTGAGTTGTTTGTATTAATAAACAAGTATTTACATAAGAGTCTCTCTCTCTTTGGTCAGATCTTCTAATCAATGGCCTTTGTTTTCCTACCTGCCCGTAGGCTTACAATCAAACCTCTATCTCACAACCTCTAATTACTAACTTGACCTGACTAGCTAACCCCTGACTATGCATTTTAGGCTTACATTTATACAAAAAGATTCTATAACCAATTCCTAGTTTAGATCCATAACCTTCTCAACAAAATCCTAAAATATCTTCCTTATCTCTAAGGATCCTCTCTAATCCAAAAAATCATGAACTAACTCCTAATCTAAGATTTACAATTGATTCTCAAATCTCTCAACTATCCTGAATCTCTCATGTTCTCCTACATTCAAGAACATTTACAAATATTCCTCACAATACTTAATTAAATCCCTATTCTAGCTTCTCTCATTAAAATCACTCAAAACCTCAATAATTACATTAAGTCAACACTTGGGAAACCAACTTCCTTAAAACACAATACCCCCTATGTCTACTAAAATACAATGATTCTTTTGAGCTAAATGCTCCTACATCAAACTCCCAAAGTAGAAACAAATCATGACCTCCTGATTATGTGTTTTCATATGTTGATAGAAAACCTCCAGAGTCCCAAACATTAGTTTGTAATTGTCTGAATGCTATGCACCTTCGTTGTTGTTGTATGTCTATTGTCTTCTATTTCATTTTCCTCTCCTTGTCAATCAGGTTCAAGTTCTAATTTATCATCCTTCCTGCTATCATTCTTCTTCATATGGACTATTCAATCATCAGCTGCCATAATTCTTCAATCTTTGTTTCCAACACATCCTTGGACTGGTCCATACTCTACCACTTACTATTACCTCTTTCTCTTTGTTTGAGTTTGTTTGTACTATCCACTAACTCTTCAAACTCATGTTCTTCTCTTTGAAGTTGTTGAATTCTTACTCTTACTCTTATTCCACTTATTCTTACTTTTTCTCTCATTCTTATTTGTTCTTCCTTCCTTTCATCCTAACCCTCTTTCATGGTTATCTCTTTCTACATTGAATCATGACTTTCCAACATTCTCTCCAGCAATTGAACATCTCTATTCCATGGATTAAATTCTTCCATAGAATCCCCTTCTACCATCTTTACTTGGATTCTCATCTGTGCCAAATTTCCTCGAGCATCTGCAACTAAACCTGCACTCACAAAACAATTATTAAAATAAAAAACATAAGGTCTCAATGCCTCTTCTTCCTTTGGAAACACTTCAGTATGCTTCTCTTGTTTCTCCTCTTCCATCAGCACATCAATATGCTGATTCAACCTCTTTAAAGAATTCTATAATGTAGTCTCAAGACTATCAGTGAGTCTCCCCTCCACATCATCTACTCTAATGATGTCTTTCTGATTTTTTCCACTGTAATGAACTTCTTCCTCTGCAATTACATTGTCATACTCTGAATTTCCCAGCAAATACTCCAGTAATTCAACTTCTCTGTGACACTTCATAAGTACTTCATCATTACTTATGATTCCTGAATTTATACACAAATTATCAGTTTGGAAATTACAAGGATCAAAAGTATCAACTGTTGCTTCACATATCAGTTCTTTAGACTGAATTTCATTTCCTTTCATAAGAAATTTTTCCTTTGTTGTCACAGCTTCAAACATCAATGTATTACTAAATTCTTTTTGTAGCAATAATTCACTTATTTTCTCATTCAAGGGACATTCTCCATCATTCTTACTTCAAATTTTTTATCTTCTGAAAGATACTCTCCCATACTTTTGACAGCTTCAAAAGGTTTCTCATCCTCTGCAAAACCTATAATCACATCAAAATTATTAGATTCAATAATATAAGGCTTTACATTCTCCTGTTGGTCTGCATTTGTCCAACAGTTCAGAAAATCATCAATAATTCCTTCTTCTTCACCCAGAACTTCACCCTGCTTTGGTTCACAAATAGAAACTTCCATTTCTAGCTCAGCTTTTCTGAGTTTTTCCATCAACCATTTTACTTGCCTCTGTTGTATCCTTCTCTATAACTTATGCCATTTTACTACCTTTTTCTTCAATACCCAACCTAGTCTTTGGTTTTCCTCAAGTATCATCCTCAATACATTGAGTTGTTCTTTTATCTCTGCAACTTCTTTGCCAATTTCCTCTTGACTCATCCTCTTGCCATTTACCTCGGCATCCTCCTTCATCACTTTTCTTTTGTTGTGGTCTTCCTTAGAACCTCTACTATGACTATCAATAGTCATCTTCTCCTTCTCTGTGTTCATGAGGTCCTTACTCACTTACTATGAGCTGCATTAAAGCCTCTGCAACAACAAGTCCTCCCTGCTACCCCTTACCTCACCAAGCTTTCCTCTGTACTTGTTCATTTGGCAAGCCCTTGGTTTTCTATCTCTAGAACCTCTTTTGAGTGCTTCCCTCTACTCCTTCTAGGCTTCAACTCATCTGCATCTTCTACGAACACAACTATCCTCTTCTATTTCAATCACTAATGAAATATTATGCTCTGACCACCTCTTCTTTCATTTAGAAAGCCTTATCAACTTCCTTCATTACTTAGCAATTCTACCCACATCCTCTATGGAATTTGCTTTGTGAGCTGTAACAATACCTCTACAGTAACAAGTCTCCTTCTTGCTACATATTCCTCACTAAGCTTATCTCCTATGAGCTCAGTCTGTTAGCATTACTCTGGTTCTTTCCTCTGGAAACAATTGAGCAGTCCTTGCTCTAGGTTGCTGCAATCTTCTCACCTTCTTATGATGTTATCTTTGCATCAATATAAATACCACACACTCTCCAATATTTAGATCAAATTAAAACAAAAAATATCAGCTCACCTTCAAAATCTCTACATGATCTTGTTTTACCATACACCTACACTTTAAATGGATTGTTCTCTGTTCCCTTGCATATGCAAGTTTTGCTACACATTATCTCTGTCTGCCTACTACTTGTCAGATTAGAATTTGATCTCCTCTTACCTGCATACACATCTTAAAACATAACTCTGTTCTAAATTCATTTTAAAGAAATTTTCACACTGAATTTCTTTGTGTCGTTCCAATACCAAATGTTTCAACCACAATTCTGCTCTGATACCAAAATGATGCCAGGCTAAGCCAACAATACCCACATTATGTAAATAAAATTGCATGTCACTGGTCCCAAGGGTTAATCACCAGATCCATGGTTAAAACCTTCCTAAATCAAGGTTTAATTTTCTTAATTAAGTTTAAGGCCCCTTCATTTAATCTAATGTGGAAACGTTTCATTTGACTTTCTATAGACTAAACCTTTATTAACCTTTCCATCGAGACTTTATATTCCACTTTCATTAAACTTTAATTAATCCTTAACCCTTACTACTTAACCCTCTGGTTAATTCTTAACCTCTACTCATTTAACCATCCCATGGTTAACTTTAGTTTAACCTGATTTAACCCAAAATAGATTAATCTGCTTTATTCTAATTTATTTCTATTATAACCCTCGTATAATAGAAATACTCATAAAACACACGTAAGATTACCTTTTCACTTTTCCTCAGCCTTTGCACATTTACTGATGCTTACATTATTCAGGTTCACTCTCCACCATTGATTTCACTCCATAGCATGAACGCCTATCACGTGATCTCCATCCATCCTCTGTAACCCAAATAAATTTAAACTCGTGTTGATAAAATTTCAGGTCTGCTCTTTCCCAAGCCTTATTGGCTTCAATCTCCACCATCGATCTTACCTTTAATCCAACGGTTGATGTCTTCCCCGATCAACAGAGCTACTCGGTGATCCTACGTTGTAGATCAAGACCCATTTGATCCGACGATCCACAACAATATCGCACAAAATCTTGCGCGACATTTACCCACCCTTATGGAGCTAATAAGGATTATAAATCCTTAATCCATAAAAGTTTGGGTCAATTCTGGGATTAACGTCTGATCACATTATGACCCGATATCCATTGGATATACGAGGTCATCAAATCTACGTACTGTGATTATTCAGCTAGCACATGCTTTAAAAACACCTTAACCCCCATAGTTGACTGTGATCTAAAAGTTTGAATATGAGATCAACGACTAGGAGTGAGTGCGGAGCTTCAACCATGATCAAGACATCCAAACACTCCTATTCCCCATATTTGTTGTCACCATCAATCTAATGGATCTGTCAATATGACAATCCAGATTTATTCCTCCGCCATTTTCTTCTCACATTAATATCTGTCAATCTCAAGGATCCAATGGTTCCCATTCATTGTCACTTCATTTATTTGACCTTTATGTGGTTTCTCAAAGTTCTCGATGGTGTCGTGTTTTACTTCAAGGTTTCATTATTTTGATGTCATGCATCACAACTCCCTCTAGATTTAACTCTGCATGCTCTTAACACAACCACTCTTGAATCTTGACTGTGATCCTTCGAATGGATTCAAGCAATCCAATACAATCCTTCATATCATTCTTCCTCTCTGTGTTATGCTCGAACTCCACCTGCGACCTCTGTTACATAGAACCTACTCTAGTTCACACACATATTATAACTCAGTTACTCCATATACACATAAACTCAGAATTGAGTTGTTTATATTAATAAACAAGTATTTACATAAGAGTCTCTCTCTCTTTTGCCTGATCTTCTTTTTAGTGACCTCTATTTTCCTACCTGCCCGTAGGCTTACAATAAAACCTCTAACTCACAACCTCTAACTACTAACTTGACTTCATTAGCTAACCGCTAACTACACCTTTTAGGCTTACATTTACATAGAAGGATTCTATAACCAATTCCTCGTTTAGATCCATAACCTTCTCAACAAAATCCTAAAATATCTTCCTTATCTCTAAGGATCCTCTCTAATCCACAAAATCATGAACTAACTCCTAATCTAAGATTTACAATTGATTCTTAAATTTCTCAACTATCCTAAATCTCTCGTGTTCTCCTACATTCAAGAACATTTACAAATATCCCCCACAATACTTAATTAAATCCCTATTCTATCTTCTCTCATTAAAATCACTCGAAACCTTAATAATTACATTAATTCAACACTTAGGAAACCAACTTCCTTAAAGCACAAGGCCCTCCTATGTCTACTAAAACACAATGATTCTTCTGAGTTGAATGCTCCTACATCATGGGTGATCATTATGACATTGTCATAATGTGACATTAAGATATGGATGTCACGTTGTGGCACCAATTTTTTATTCATCACATTGTGATGTTGACTTTTGTTCATCACAATGTGACACGGAATTTTGTTCATCACATTGTGATGTCAAATTTTATTCATCAAGTTCTCACATTGTTATTTGTTCACCACATTATATCATTTTATTGAACATCACATTGTGATGCCATAATTTATGTTCATCACATTGTGATGTAATTTTTTGTTTATCAAATAACAAATTCAGTTTCTTGTTTGTGACATTGCAATATCATTTTTTGTTTATCTCATTACATCAAGGATTTTAGTATATCACATGTGATGTTAGATTTTTTTCATCACGTTATGACATCGATTTTTGTTCATCACATATGAATGTCGACCTCCATTTGTCACATTATGAGTTTAATTTTTCTTCATCATATGTGACATAATTTTTTGTTCATCGAATTGCAAGTTTGATTTTTTTTTCTACATTGCAACTAATTTTAGTTCTTCACATTATGATGAAAAAAAAAATTGTCACATATAATGTCAACATTTGTTCACAAAATTATGGTGTCATTTTTTGCTTTTCATATTCCAAGGTCAATTTTTTTTCATCACATTACAATGTTGATTTTAGTTCCTCACATGAGACATCAATTTTTGTTCGTCATAATGCGACATTGATTTTTGTTCATCACATTGATGTGTTGATTTTTGTTCATTAAATTATGATGTTGATATTTGTTTATCACATTATAATGTTGAATTTTGTTTATTACATTTCATCGTCAATATATGTTCATTGTCAACTTTTGTTCATCAATTACAACATTAATTATTGTTCACCACATTATGATCTCAGATTTTCTTTCATCACATTATGATGTTGATATTTGTTTATCAAATTATGACATTAGTTTTTATTTATCACATTGCAACATCATTTTTTCTTCATCACATCACGATGTCAGTTCTTTTTAACATGGTTGATCATGACCATGGTTGACCATGTTAATCATGGATGACCATTGTTGACCATTATTGAGTTAGTATGACCATTGTTGAATATGGTTGCATTGTTTACCATCATTGGTGATAATTGATCTTGTTTGACCATGGTTAAATGGAAAACAATGGGTGATTATGGCTGAACATGGTTAAAAATGGTTTTCAATATTTAACTATAGATGAATACTATTGACAATGACTAACCACTATTGAGATGGTTGACCATAATTAAACATTATTTACGTTTATTGAGTTGGATTGACCATGGGTTACCATTGTAGAGCTAGTTTGACCATGGTTGTTAACATGTAACCATATATATATGGTTGACCATGTGGACTATGGTTGATAATGTTTACCATGGATGAGTGTGAATGACCATGTTTGACCATTGTAGAGTTTCACTGACCATGGTTGACAAGTGTTGAGTTGGTTTTACCATGGTCAAACATTGCTTAGTTGGTTTGACGATTGTTAAGGTTTGTTGAGCTAGTTTTCCATGGTTTAACATGGTTGTCAATGTTTAACTATATTTAACTTTAGATGAATATGATTTACCGTATTCACCATGTATAACCATGTTGAACATGGTTGACCATGGTCAACCATGTTGCACATGGTTATGATGGTTTGACGATATTGCACAGTGTGACCATATCATCATATATTAATTATAAAATAAAATATTTTAATGTTATAAGAAAATAACTATTTAATTTAACATAAAGATTTATGACTATTTCAAAACTAATCACTCCAAAAGAAACTGGTTCAATATTTCACTTAAATGAGTTTGCACATTTTTTATATTATTATGTTCAAATAATTAAAGTCCATTTACATTTTATTAATTATAAAATAATGTTTTGAGAAATTACATTATCTATATATTATATATATCTATATTATATATATATATATATATATATATATATATATAGTATATATATATATATATATAGATAGATATAGATAGATAGATAGATAAGATAGATAAAGTGATGTCAATGATACTTATGTGTATCAACACACATTATAAATATTTTTTTTAAAATAATTAATATTAATATTAAAGTAATAACATTATATATATTAATTTTTGAATATGGTTGGATATAATCGATAGTCTATCCTAGTTGACAAAACCTTTTTTAAGTTAGGCACTTTGTATTATTTCAAATGAGGATTACATAGACCATAATTTGTTTGCAACTACTCTTCCCAAAGGAAAACTTGACTAGTAACATATGGTCATAGCCTTAAGGTTGTTAAGACATTATCTAACTAGAACATATTATAAATAAAATCTTATAAAATAGGCTAGTTGTGCCATACTTTGACACACATAAACATGAGAAGACAAAAATACTACTAGTGTTGCAAGAAAAAAATCAGTGAGACAACAACTATTTCGCATAATCTCCAAGCATCTACGTTGGCTGGTCACTATCCTCATCTTTGAGAAAGAGATGTTGGCTGCTATCCTAGATAGAATGGTCATATTGTGGTCTATACTATCATTTTTTTCTCTAGCTCTGCCAATTTGAGAATTATCCTATCGAGTCCTCATGTACCTCCCTATGCCACCTACAATATTCAAATGACATTTAACCTTGTGCCATCTTTGTGCCATGATTAATAAAGTGATGGGAGTGCATGAAATGTTTCAAATATAGTGGGAGCAACAACCCCCTTTTGTGTGGGCTGGGATTATATAAAGGCAGGGGGTGAGGGTGGGGTGTTGGGTTGGGGGGGGGGGGGGGGGGTGTGGGAATGCCTACTCTTGGAATCCTCCTTAGGGATAAGGCCCTTTGTAGCTAGATTTTGAACACTACAACAAATCGATGTGATTAGCTCTATTTTTTGCATCTAATGAATGCTTTAGTGTATTTTTCTCCAATGTTTTCAAAAAATTGGCACTATTTATCATGATGGTGTTATTTTGGCATTTTTTGTGATGGGTAAAACATTTAGGTGCTAAATTAGGCACTAATAGTTCTAGAAATTATGTCAAGAATCGTGCCATAAATTTACGCCAAAAATTGTGTCAAAATTATGCTAGAAATTGCGCCATAAATTTACGCCATAAATTGTGCTAGATTTAACTCCCCATGTGATGTCAAATTTTGCCTTGGTTTCTCTCTTTTTAATGCCATATTTAACAACAGATGTGCCTAAATACTAAAATAGTTAATCATTTGACATGTTTTTGGTTAACTAGATAGCGGCCTTGAGGGTTATGGGATTTAGGGAATCAGGGTAGAGGGACTAAGGGTTAAGGGAGTAGGAGTTACGGTTTAAGGGATTGAGGTTAAGGAACTAAGGGATTTGGCTCTTACACATTACTTAGCTTAATGATTAATGGATTAGGGATTAATTTTTAAATGCTTAGGGCATAGTGGTTTATGGATTAAGGGATTAGGGATTAGGACTTAAGTGTTTAATGGTCTTTGGCTTAGGGGTTAGGTGATTTAGGGCTTTTGAATTGAGGGATTAATGATTAACTAGGGTTGAGGGATTAAGGTTCTTAATTTATGGATTAGGGCTTAAGTATTCTAATTTCATTGGAGTCTTAGAGGTTAGGGGATTTATAGCTTTATTTAAACTCCCTTCAAATGTCATGGAACGTCTTCCAACACACCCATCACCAATGTCATCCACCAATGTCGCACGATGAGTAGTGAATGGGGACAATGTTGAAATTTTTTCAAACTGTATGCATTGAAATTTGACATGGTTAGAGATTAGACACATGCCTTGACAGTATGTGAGGGTTTCAAGACTAGAGGATGTTTGATGTCCGCACATAATATTTGAGATCATCCACATTTTCATCAATGTTAATTATGATGTCTCATTGTCATCATTCATCATTTCTATATACAGAATCATTTTTGAAACTCTCTTGAAATTCCATGGAACATATTCCATCATGCCCATCACCAATGTCATCCATCAATGCCACACAATAAGTAGTAAATGGGTCTAACATTGAAATTTTTTCATACTGATATTGTATGTGTCAAAATATGACATGGTTAGAGTAGACACATGCGTTGATGTTATGCGAGGGTTTCAAGGCTCAAGGATATGTGATGTCCTCATATAATATTTGAGATTGTCCACATTTGCCTCAAATTTCACCCTGTAGTCTTATTGGCATCATTCCTCATTCCCATCTAAGGAATCTTTGTCAAAACTCTCTTGAAATGTCATTGAATTTCTTCCAACATTCCTGTTACACAAAAATATTGTCACCATGACTTTTTGCAGTCAGTATGGGTCTATCATCACTTATACTATCCTCCTAAGCAAGTCTCAGACCTCAGCTCTTCATGTCAAGCTTTGAAAATGAGAGAAAGACATTAAAAATCAATAAAGCTCTAGTTCCGCACTTTCTCTCACTCTTACCTGTGGTCCCGAATCCTTTGTTCATGTTACCTGCGGATTTTCCTGCTCTGTCTGCAAATAGGTGGGTGCGGACCCCTGTGAAAGTAAAAAAGGCGCAAGTTTATTCTAAAAACTCACTTTGGGTTAATTCTAGATGATTCTAGAAGGAATTTTGACGTGGATTGTTCGCTCCAAGGTGGTTCATGCATCCCAAAAGAGAAGGAGCTAATCCCTTGATAGGAGGAGCTATCCCTTTGAAGGAGGGATTTATCCCTTTGAAGGAGGACCTAGTAACTTCCCTCCACTGTACTATAAATTAAGGCATTGGGTTGGTTGCTAGAGAGGTTAGAAGCTGAACATTTTTAAGGGTAAATGTTGATGGAATTGAGACTTCCTAGTTAAGCTTGAGAAGAGAGATCACATACCTTTTGGCTTCATTGGGAAGTGAGTGAAACTTGTCAATGTAGAGGAGACTTCTTGTTGGACCCTGGGAGGAGCTTGTACAACATCAAGGCATAGGTTGTAAAGTTCTTCTTTGATTTGAATTAATACAATCAGATTCATTTTTCTCAACAGATTATCTTATGTGGTTTGTTTCATAAATTCCGTGATCATTATGATGGATATGCTTTATGACATTGGCTTTTTAGGTGCTTTTTAATTTGTTTGCTTGTTTGTGTTTGCAGACTTGCTACAAGGGAGCTCATTTGGATCAAAGGGGCGAGGCTTACACAAACTTACATTGGACCCAAGGTAGGCCTAAAACACTTGTTTGCCTTTTTTTTTTAATTGCATATTTAGAGAAAGATAGTTTTTGATTGGCTTGCTTGTCACTAGATATCTTTATATACTAGGAAGGTCGAGCTTGTCCACAAAATCGACTCATTCCGTGTGACAATTCCCATCACCAATTTCATCCAACGACACCATACGATGAGCAATGAATGGGGCCAAACTTGAAATTTCTTCTAACGGTTCTAGTATGCATCGAAATTTGACATGGTTAGACTAGGCACATGCCATAATGGTATGCGAGGGTTTCAAGACTCAAGGATACCTAACATCCTTGCATAATCTAATTTGAGCTCGTCAATGTTTGTGTCAACATTCATCATGAAATATCATTGTCATCATTCCTCATTCCCATTTAGTTCATATAAGAGTTGGAGAATGTGTATTTATATGGGATTAGTTTATGGATCATATATGTTACTAGTTAAAAAGTATGGTTGTTATGAATGAGAGTTTATTAGTGATAATCGTTACATTTCAGTAGTCAAGGGTGATAGGGTTGTTCTTTTTGGGGTATAGTGGTTATGGTTACAATATGTATTAGATAATAGATTCTATGGGTCAAAGTTAGTAGGTGCTAAGAGTTATAGGGGCTTGGGATTATAGTTTTTATGTGTTATACAATTTAGCGGTGATAAGGCTTGGACATTATGGGGTTAGTAATTATAATGGTTATTGATTTAGGATTAGGAATTAGGAGTGGTAATAGTTATAGGCAATGTGCATGGGGTGTAGGGTATTTAAGGATTTTATGATAAGGGATTAGGAATTTAGGGTTTATGTCTTAATGGTCCATGGATTAGGGCTTAAGGGTTTAAGGGCCTATTTTCACATATTAAATTGTTTATAATTTTTGCAAAAACATTATAGTTGAGGTCAAAATTTTTGTAGGATATTGTTATGTGTTGCATTCATATACATTATTATAGTTATTTTTATAAAAATATTGGCTTCCTAGACTTAATCTCAAAATATAAGCAATTTTACTCCAACACATACAAAGCATCATATGTCAGATGTGAAAAGCAACCAATATATATATATATATATATACAGAGAGAGAGAGAGAGATGCACTACATGTAAATATCGCATCCAGGAGCTAGGATATTTAAATAATGACAATTGTTTTACTCTATTGCATGTGGGCTAGTTCAAAGCGTTAAAGGCCAAAGTACCATATTGTATTACATGGTTCAAATGTCTAGATCACAGAAATTTGAAGATCAACGATGAATATGTGTTGTGGATTTTGAGCTGGCCTAAATTATAAAACACCTTTAAAATCCTGCAATCAGCGAGAATAAATATGTCTCCCTTAGAAGATTTAGTGTGAGATTCTCTTATGGTGTTAAAGATCATTTGTTTCTCATCTCCACACTCAATTTCCATCGTTCATCTAGAAATTAGATCGAATCAATGGATACAACAATGTGGTATCTGCTAACTATTTATTAAGCACCTTATTTATAAAGATGTATTTTTACACAGTAAAAACACAACATTATGACATTTCTTATGGGTGAAAAGGGATTTATTACGGGTGATAGTGAAGATTGTTCAAACATCTAAGTCAACAAGAATTGAACTTTCAAGGTTGGTTTCCTATTTCCTCTTAGTGTATTAGTAGTTGAAAGAATGGAATCCTTTAATAAAATTATCTCCATCCACGAAATATTTGACCTGGTCCAGAATAATTTGGTGGACCAAGCTTGGGATGTTTATGACCCAATTATTTCATGTATTAATCAAGAGATTATCCCTCAATTGTTATTTCAACAGGATGATCAAATTAATAAGAGTTATAAAGTTTGGGAGTCACATCTTCCATTATGTATAGTTCCTTAGGTCTTTCACTTCCATGAAATTATCATATGGTTCTCTAAGAATTATTCTACTTTTGTTAGATCAATAGTGAGAAATATAACTTCAAGTATTCTCATTTACTTAACTACCAAATCAGTTCTCAAGATGTTAGGGTTAGATTCTTCCAATCTTATGAATGAAAACATTGTAGAATTAAATGAATAGAATCTCATTCAAACCTTTAGATTATTAGCCCCACAAGTACAACTTACATTTTTCCAAAGTGTTCTAAATTATGAGACTTCTCTAGAATTTTTAATCCACCCTTTGAAGTCAGAGTGGGTTGTTAAACCAGTGCAAATAATTTTCTCCCTAGTTAGTTAAATCTTTGGTTTTAATCATAATCGAGCCATTAGTGAATGTTTCCTAGGTTTTCTATGGTCTTTTTCATTGTTGGTAAATTTCAATTATCATAAATTTATAACATAATTAATGCATGAACAATTGAGAAGTTTTAGCACCCTTCGGAGCTTTAGATATCAATCCTATCTCATCTACTTAATTTTGGATAAATTCACTGATCAATTTCAACATGTTGGAACTAGAAGGAATTACTTCTTTTGGAGTTAGTTCAGTGATTCACAGAGTATTGTGACTTAGAAACCAATTAGAGGGTTTCTTCAATTTCAGTAACAAGTTCATATCCAAGTTGTATGTATTAATTCATGAAGAAGAATTACCAAGAGTATGCCTAGAGTTAAAGAAATGTGTCCAACTAATCTCAAGGTCAAGAATACGAGATTGGTTCTTATATAATAATTATACAATCGTAATGATTTATGGAGCAAAGGTTCAACCCTACAAATTAACTTCATTTTTAACTCCTAGGGTTTATGCTTTGGAGATCTTAAGGAAATTCTTAGATTTAGATTTTTTACATTTTTCAACCAGAAATTTATAAATTTCTTTCAAATTTCCAATACCAATGGGACCTTTTATTTTTAAGAATAGAGGAGCTTCATAGATAATTGATCGATTTCTAGCTTGTTTCAATTTTGAATATGGTGAAGCATGTCACTATGATCCTGAGTCATATGATTTTAGCCAAAAGAAAGGACTATAAAGGTATGAATATAAACATGAGGTTAGTTCATAAATGGAAAGGCTAGCAAATAAGCTGGAATGGTCAACTGTTGAAAATGGTGATCAAAATTGATTGGGAAATGAAGAAAATTACTTCATGCAATCAAAATTAGTTTCAAAGTAAGGACAAGCAGAGACAAAAATAGTTACCCTTGAAAAGCTTGATATTGGAGATAAAAGGCCATTTACGAAGGATATGATGTAGATATATGAAGAAGATGTCATTGAGGTAGAAAGGAGAAAGAGGTCAAAACATTCATATGAAAAATATTTGATACTTGTAACTAATAAGTCAGAGGACAAATGTTCTACATTTAGCATGTTATTCATATTCATGAGCAATATTTAACAAAATTTAAGGTTGTTCAATCAATAGATAATGGACCTATATCAGTTGAGAATCCTACCACAACCTATAACAGTGAAATCAAACAATAAGGTTACCAGGATAGATAGGAGAAAGTTGAAAAACTTAAAAGAAAAGATCCTCGTCATTTACTTACTATGGTAGATAACAAACACATGTATTTAAATATCACAGTGATAGAGGTTGTTCCTAAAGGAAGTAAATATCATGAAGGAGCTAAGAAAACTCAATTCAAATTGAATATGAATCTGTTTAATATTGTTGATAAAATTGATTTTTAAAAGAAGGTTAGCTCATTTGTACAAATTTGGTTAATGAGTCCACTACAAAAGAAAAATTACATTCAACTGTGAATAAATTGGAGAATCAACTGAAGTCGTAGAAAACACAAAACAAAGCTTCGCAATTGTGCAAAGTTGAATTAGAAATTAAGATTATGGAACTTGATGATGATGCTTCAAGTAATGTTTAAGTTTAAAATTTACTATAAGCAAAAGATACAACAATCCAAGTCCCAAAGAAAAATTTCAAAATGCCACATGATGCTCATCCTCAAACTCCAAAACATTTTACAATACTTCAGGAAAAGGAGGACTTGGAAAGAGAATTACATGATGTTAAAGGAACCATTGGAGTATTAAGAAATCAAATTGAAGAGTTAAATCAATAAGTTCAAACACTCTCAAAATCACAGTTTCAACATATCTTAGGGGTTGGTCTTGACATTGCATTGTCCAAATAATTGGAAAACTTGATAGTTAAATATATGGAGTGTGGAAAATTAAAGAAGGAGATGGCTAAACTAGCGAAAGATAATGAAAAGAAAATCCCTTGAGGAATCTCTATATAAATAAAAATAATTAAACGTAGGATTAAATTCAATGAAGCTCAATTTGATTGATACTAACTATGTTATTTGGAGTCATATTGATCTAGAACTTAAAATATTGAAGAATTATTTTGCATAGGCTAAATATGAAAAATAATTTTCAAATTCTTTTTTAACTCGCACTTCAATTTTTTATAAGGATCTAAGAGACAAACCTATGAAAGCCATAAATGTTCTGAGATTTATTAAATAAGGACCAAATCTCAATTCATATTTTCAAGAATACAAGACAGGGTCGACCTTGTCTTTCAAGATAGAAATTATATTGTGAAACATGGATTAATAAAGGACATGATAGGAAAATAAAATTATATATTAGGTAGAGTATCAAATTTTGACGATATCTTCTAAGATAAGATGATTTTGTGCAGAGTCTACCAATCTTCTAGAATGATCAAGGAGTGCTTATTCGAGATGAAGAATATCATGTCAAGTTCCAAGAAAATAGGAGTGGAACATACTTCCTCTAATCTAACGGGTCAAAACATTTTTGACATTTTGGAAAATAAATTTAATATTCTTAAAAAAAAAAAAGTCATTAATTATTTACCACTGATCTCTTATGATTTTCACATGGAAATGGATACTATGTATAGAGAGATGATAATAACATTATTCCCATCAACAACCATCTAGTTGAATATTACACTTCATTTAGCGAGAAATGGATTACATTAGAAGAATATTACACTTCAAATGATCATGGATCATAGACAATCCCAGGATTCCTACAAGAGATTGCAGATTATCTTATTTTATTGCTAATATTGGGGTTTTATCTCAAATATTATAGAACTAAATATTTTGTGAATTTTTTTGTAAATTCTCTCATTTTGAGAAAAGACTTTTTTTCTGAAATAAATTAAAGTTTTTCTAGATTAGATATAATTCAAGTTTGTCACAACCCTTTCATGTTTTCATGGATGATACTAAAGTAGTTTGTAGTAAATGAAGGTAGAACTAGCCATTGATTTATCATCTTTTCATTATGAATATTGAGTTTTACTATTTTACAGTTCACTTCTGGTTACTACATGAGACATACAATGATTATTAAATATCAAAATGTGCATTGGCCCATGTGGATCGTAGTATTATCATGTTATTTATTTGATGGTTAAATGTTGAACGTTGAGTATAATTCTTAGAACTAGTTATTGTAAATGAATAGAGGTGGAAAATTTAGAATATATATTATTATCTTTCCCAATTTTCCAAAATACATAGCTCTAGACAATTAACATTGTTTCGTCTAAATCAGTAATGAGAACATTATTATTATTCTCAATAATAATTACCCTTTCAATGATATTTACTTGGTGTTCTTTATGACCCTATGCATTTGATGAAATATTTGATTAAACCATATTCAAATATCAACAATGATGTTACTACCATAATTAGATATTTACGGCATATGCAGAGAAACAAAAAATATTTCCATGTTGCTATGGAGGATCAACAACATAAATAATGTGTTCTTACAAGCATGTGCCTGATATCCTTTATATAATTTACTGAAATTTTGTAAAAATAAAAGCATGTATCTCTATCGACAATTATCAAGCCCTGCCATTCTAACTTAAGAAGATAAAATGTTGTCACTCTTCACTCTAGAATTTGGTTAACAAGTTATTTTCCATTGGAATTTCTCTCTTTATAATTGAAATAAAACAATCATAAATATAGTATGATATTCAAAATATTCAAAACATTCAGAAATAAGATAATTTTACAAGCTCATATATGTTCCTTTTCTCATTTGAAATAAATGGATAAAATGACATTAGTCAAAGGTAATCCAAAACCATATTGCAAAAAGGAATATGATCTTTTTTCTAGCTAAAAAAATCTATCTCTAATAAGTTTCTTCAAGGATCACCATGACAAAATGAATGGAGATTTCAAGGATTGAGTGAGGACTTTATTCTTGAAAAATAAATCTAAAATGTGAGTGGCGAACAAGGTAAATATTATTAAATTTTCAAATCCTACTACATCCTACAACTATTCCATATATGATATTCAAAACTGATCCCACTAGGCATTCTCTTAAGTTTCAATCCCTTCTATGCATCCTTGTTCAACGATTTCACTCCCCCACCTCTATACTTTCAACAAGCACCAAGTGGTTCTACACAACCCATTCTCCAACAAATATTCAACATAGTCCTATAGAATAACATTCATCAAAAGAATTTGGAAGTTACTAACCAAAGGATTCAGTATCCATCTTTGATGCTATGTTTTCATCACAATCTCTGTTTAAACAAGATGAATGGAAGAAGAATTCAAGTAATCCCAATGTTTTCTACCAATAATTCATACCATGTCTTGAACACTTTAATCATATTGCAATAGGTAATTTGTATTGAAAAAGATATTAATGAAGCATTTCAAAAATTGGTCCATAAGAATCATCATTTTTTAAACATGGTTTACAAATAATTCTAAAAATTTAGAAGTCTTCGTCATTAACATCATTGTCTACAATAATGTCATCCAGTGTATTATTTTCAATGTTCATATGATCTTTCAAGTAGTTAATATTATCATCATCCTCATTTTGAACCGCATCATCTTCATCATCATTGAAGTATGACTATATACCATTGATATTGTTACCAAATATATTTGGCTCATTGTTTTCTATACCATCTATATTTTTGTCTTACATAACATCATCTAACTCTGTATTGTTCTCTTCTTGTGCATGAACATAACCATCTTTAGCATCATCATGGATGTCAATTTCTTTGATGTTCTCTAATCCTTGTCTCTCATTTTTTCGGACATCATTGTTTTTCTTGATATCCACTAATGCATCATCAAATACATGCTTAATATTGGATCATAATGTACGACAAATATCCATTTCGAGTCCATAATAACTTCACAAAAAAATACATGTACATGAATGAGTACATAGATATATTATATGTATATTATAATAATTTTATTTATTAATGAACACATGTATATATTCATAGTAAACAATGTATTATTAGATTATTGGTCACTATTGCTTCTTCTTTGAGTAAAAGAAATACCTTTTCACAATGAATTGGTAGAACATAAGGCTACTTATCCTAGGTAGGAACTTTGAGGAATATATAGAAAACAATCCACTATGGGTATCATGTCTTCATGTCCTCTCAAATGCTTCATACCATATACACTTAAAAATACAACATTTAAAAGAGAGGTAATGATGAGCCTCAGTATTGCAACAAGAATGTTGGAACTCCCAAGGCTACCAAATTTAATTATCAACCTGGGTTCGTACAAACTTAAGAGGTATCGACACTATATGTACAACATACAATGTGTCCTTCCTTTGATGTCATTATGAAATGGAATGAATTTAAGGAAATCGAATCCTAAAATAATTTCATAAATGGAAATTTTACTTTGGAAAAGAAATTAATCCTAGGAAAGAACAACAAATTGTAATTGAAATCCTAAGAACATGAATTCAAATAAATAGGCTTAATATACATTCTAAAAATCATGTCCTAATTGGTGTTTATTCTTCTTCAAACGTTTATTTAGATCCTAGGGTGTTATAGACATTTTTGGGCACTTCAACCCCAATCACAAATGTCCATAAACTGAGGGCTCTTAAGTCCCTAAAAGTGTTGCTTCACTACCTAAAGGAACAAGGTCAATTGATTACATCATCTCCCAGAAGTTCTCCACTAAAAACTGCTCATAAATGGTCAAAACTAGACCATACTGAAAGCTCAATGTAGTGGGTGCGACGCATATCACCTTCCCAATGTACAGGGCGCGATGCATACTAATTTTCTCCTTTGTAGGGTGCAATGGTCGGGAATGGACAAATGGTAGGGACAAAAATGCGAGGTGGAAGATCATGGAATCTTCCAGAAGCTTCTCCTCTGACACTTGCCACTCCGTTTTCGACCAGGGATGAGTAAGAGATCATCATTCTCCAAGTGGGAGCAAGAACTATCAGAGAGATGACACTAATCAAGATCCCAAAAGATGACTCACCTCTCTGTAATCATCTATATATGGATCCCTCATCACAAAGATCCAGAGGCTGGAATTTTGTATCTTATAGAGAAGTGCTCTTGGTATTCTGGTGTACATTATTAGTGTTGGGTGATCTAGCTTTGCTTGAGGTGAATAAGGGCTTCTTAACTGGAGGATGATGTTGGGTTAGAGCACATGGTTGTAATCTTCTTGCTACTTTTCATCTAAATAAAGTTATTCTTGTTTCCTTCCATATTCTTGTGTACTTGTTTATATATGCATGTATATGGTTAATGCACATCTGATCCTGCATTATTTATGAATTTAGATCCTTGTTTCTTGCATAGTAGTATGTTGTTGTGATTCTACAGGTCCTCTTGAAGCTGGGTAGACAAAGAAGAAGCGGAAAAACTCTATCAAGAAGGAGAGGAAATCGAGCGCAAGACTCAGGTTGGCCCTCTCGGTTCTCCTCTCATCTATTTTCATAAAATGAATCAATAATATACTTTGATTGTTTGTTAAGGTAGCCACCCATCTCAGTTGGAATAGAAACATCCGAGTGGACACTATTCCCATATAACAAAATGGCGACTCCACTGGGGAGCGACTAGATTACTTGTTAGGTTATCTATCTTTGTTTCTTTTATAAACATACAGATGGAGCCTGAAGTCAAGCCAGCTAGCCTTTGAACTGCATTTGTCATACACATGCAAAGTAGATCAATGCTACTTCAGTCAATCTCTATGTTTTGTTTATGAATTAAACAATATATCTGCAAGCAATCTAATTGCCCTAAGTGGTGGCTCTAGTAACCTCTTAGATCACCCTTGTGTTTTAAATACATTGATCTTTACTTATTCAGCCTAAACACCTGAACTAGATTGCAAACTGTGAGTGAAATCTCTTTCAAAGTCTTGCACTACTACCATCGCACCCTACCTTCAAGGCAGCCTGTATGCATCGCACTTCCCGAATGGAGTAGGTGCGCTGCATACTGAGTTCACTGTGTAACAGGTGCGATGGTCAGGGAGGATTGACGTTACCCTCCAACTATGGATTTTTCTCACTGTTTTCAGTCTTATTCAAGATTTTTGCTGTCTGTAGTCAGTGTACTTCTATGAATACCCCCTTCTCATGCATTATTCCACCTCCTTAGTGCAAAGAACTATAATCATTTTTTTATGTATTGTGCATCGTTTTAGTTCTCTTTTGCAAAAAGTAGCATAGTCGAACTATCGTCTCTAGATCTGAAAGTGTCGTAGCTGTCGTTTTCAGTTTTAGAAAGCAATTCCATTGTTTTAGATAATTGATTATACAGTTACTATTGCATAGGATTTGAATTATTAGTTTTAAAGTGTCAAAAAACAATTTCCATTTCAAAATCGCAAAGTGTCTCTCTTGCTTTCACTTTGTTTTGAAAAAAAAAATTGTTGAGTACTATCGCTTTAAAAGTAATTCAGTTTTTCACGTAGCTTTCTTAACGTCATTCACACATTAAGAGAGCTGAAAAACAAATACATGAATGTGCATTTGAATTTTTAATTCTTGGCTTGATTTAGGACTGTGCATTTTAGTGTGTGCTCTATGCTCTGTGAAGAAAAGATGCTTGACTTTCTTCCCTTTAGTAGCTAGGATTTTCATTGTTGAAAGAAGATAAAACATTTGTTTATCATCTTGGACTGCATTTTAGGAATTATACATACGTCACGTGGTGAACCTGAAAGGAAAACTATTAAGCAAGATCAACTTAAAATAAATCCAATGAATCTAACAACGCTTTGGAACTTAACGCACAACATCTAGAGGTCTAGGCTAGAGACGTATTCCAGCATCGTAAAGCCTAGTAACTATTTTTTTCAGTGTTGGTTGGGTGATTCCTCCACTCTGAGATGGCAAGTGCCAGTACGGACTTGTGCTCCCACGTACCGTTGCATATATATTGGGAGACCACAATAGGCTGCATCCTTTATCCTTAGGAAGTTGTGTCTGTCGCCCTATCGATCGTAATGCACCGAACACAGCATTGGGGAAGATTGAATGTCGTACCGTAAAAAGTATTATGCAGTTTTACAATTGGTTTGGTAATCCTCTCTGCCTAGATCTCCAGAGAAGTCCATTTTGCTCCTTTTCAGACTCCTTAAAGGAAAATGTCCTCTGAGCGCTTGTCACTTCAAGCTCAATAGAAAACGAAGGTGACTAGAGTCATCTTTTGTTTTTTCTCGACTCTTTAAAATTGAAAAAACAATTTGTGTCAAAGTGTCTAAAATTCATTTAATTCAAAAAACATTTTTCCCTTTTTATTTTGAGTTGATCAAGTAATCCACAACCATGGAAGAAAGTCAATCAAAACCCCGTCATTCGCGAAGACTTACGAGTCAACCATCGTTGACTCTGGAAGCGAAACCATTCTCGACGAAGCGAACTCGTTTAACCGGATCGAAGTCCCCTAGGTTGGTTGGAGCAAGCACTCCAACATCCTCAGAGACTCCGGTTACTCCGAACATTTCTAGAATCCCTTCCTCTACAAAAGAAATTCCACAACAGCAAAAGGACATTACAACTGATCCTAGAGTGACGGTTAACACTTCTATTCCTGAACCGGTTCCGTCTACAGCTGATTCGAAAGGTGTTACTCCCCAATCGTCTGCTGCTATAGAGCTTACATCTTCTTCGGCACCAAAAACATTTTACGGACCTGACGGTCTGCCTCTTCCTCCTGGATTGATTGCCATAGAAGAGATTGTGGAAGATCCGCCATCTAGTACTCCAATGCAACTTGGAGCTGGGATCACCCTATATCCTTCTTCATCACTGAATATTCACCCACCCTCGGAAGTTCCTGAAGAATCACTAAGGAATCTCTTGGATAGGCTTAATATGTCTGAACAACCGTCAACATCAAGGACTGGTCACCCGACACAGCAACAGCAGAAGCTCCTTCTACTATTCCGACAATTTTTGTCGGCGTACCATCTGTCCCAACCAACTTTCAATCGCTGGATGGAGTCCATCCTGGGACTATTTCGACAGTATGGACTGTTCCCCTTTGTTTGTCCGGAATTATATCTGGAATCTCTTACGTTGAGTCTCGACAAATTGATCCATCACAAGGTCAATTTGGGCAAACTGGTCCCCAAAGGCAAATTATTCCTTTGAGCACTGGATTACCATCGTATGGAGGGTCGTATACCCTTTCATTGTCTTCCCTAGAAGGACAACCATGCATGAGTTCACAACAAAATTTGGGTTATGCTGGAATCACAACTAGCGGTTGGGTCCCAGTCCTGTCTCAACAACCAAGAGTTGTATGCTCAATACAACAAAGTTCACCTATGACAAACATTCACACTACACCGGCTATTGTGGCAGTATCACAAGTACAAGTGTCACTAGTTGTATGCCAACCTCAATTTTCGCAGGTTGCAATACAACAATCTCTTGTACCTCCGACACAACCACAATCACCCACTAGTGGAATGGCACATGTTCAAATGGGGAACACCAATCCCCATCTTGGTCAAACAATCAGTGCTAGACAACAATCCATGGCTTCACAACCATGGCTGGTGCAATACCAACAATCGCAATTCCAACAAGCTTACCAAGGATTTGAGCAACAAGTCTTTACAAGTAATGGGCAGCAGTATCAACTATATCATAATGGTTATGCCCATCAACCTTACCAAAGTTACCAACATCAAATGCATTATGCTGGTATGCAAAGACCGACTGCTCAAACGATTCTGTATTATCCTGGGTATGTTATACCAAGCCTGAATCAATAGTTGCCCTTCATGGCAACTCTAGAGTTACCAGATCTAAGTCGACTAATGAACGATCCAATTGTCTACGCCCCTTGGTGGTCGGTGATTCCATATAAACTTCTGTCAGATATTCCTAAATTTAATGGAAATCTAGGCAAAGACCCATCAAATCATGTGATGACCTTTCATCTATGGTTCTCATCAAACACTCTCAATGGTGGTTCGATTCGGCTTCGCCTCTTTCAACGCACGTTAATTGGTCCAGCAGCAACGTGGTATATCGAACTGCCTAGAGCTTCATTTGATAACTTCAGTACCCTAGCCAAAACCTTTTTAACCCATTTTTAGTTACCTATCAGGTACGAAATAGGAACTGAGTTTCTTACCAATTTCAAACAAACGACAGCCACTCACATATCCGATCACATTCATGAGTGGCGGTGTCATCGTAGAATGGTAAAAACATATGTTCCTGATCAGCTATTGGCTGAATTTTTTATTAATTCATAGTTACCCGCTATTACAGAAGATGTGGCAAAGGGGGGAGTTGTCACTGAAGAGCAAGTTATTTCTCATGCACAATATCTAGACTTGATCTATACTCAGTTTGGCATGCTCTATGATAAAATTCCTGACACTCCTAGACCATAATTCTCCATTCCTCCGCCTCCTGAATCAAACAAAGACTCTCATGCTGGTGATGGTGTGATAGGTACAACAAGCACTAAAACCACAAAGGCCACATCGAAAAATGTCCGCACGGTTTCGAATCAAGATGCAAATGAAGAATTTCTAGCCTCGAAAGTAAATGCCGTGTCAACAGACAAAGGCAAAGAAACCAAGCAACTACAAGGCAAGAAGAAAAAACAAGGGAAGAAGAAAAACCAGGGAGACTCATCTCCTAGAAAATCTTCTGCAAACCCTTTTGGGAATGTGAAACCAAAAACTCCATGTCATATATGTGACGAGGATCATTGGACCAAGGAGTGTCCATATAAAGAAGAACTTAGAAAATCTTTCAAAAATTCAAAAACCTCGGCTGTACTGACAGATCCGTTTCCAAACCCAGGAACAAATCTAGTTGCTAAAGAAAATGCTTCCCCGTCCCAAGTGTTAATGTTGTCAGTCTCGAAGCAACTGAACGATGCTCTAATAAAGACTGTTAGCCTCCTATTGCAACAGGTATACATCTTTCATGATCAACATTTTTACATGCCAAATATGTCATACTTTGCATGCTACAATGTTCCATATTTCCTTAAGAGGCCAAAGAAGAGGTCGTGAGTGGGTGCTGGCCTAAATGACCCTACTGTGTTCCATTTTGAAGCTTTCCGATATGATATTTGCTACAAGACGTAGTCTATCAGAGGCATGTTCAAGTGTTGGAAAACAACTTGAACAAGTTTTGACATCTATCACGGCAGCAAAATGACACCTATCTTCAAGAATTGATCATGTTGATAATGGTTTGGATCAATGCGCAGAGTTGAATGTTGCCACTAAAAATGAGGTTTATGAGATTTGTGGAGACTTAAAACATATTGGCTTTGATGTCGAATCTGTTCAATGTGTTGTCCAAGGCTTGGAGTTCCAAATTGGTTGGATAGAAGGGAAGCAGAATCTTACAAACCAAGGGGTATATCACTTATGTCAATTTGTGCATAAGTTGGAGGAAAGGAAACATACAGAGCCTCTTCAGGTATCCTCCAGCTCCAAACCAGATTTTGAGGCATCCTTGGTAGATGTATCTCAAACACAGCTCCAAGGAAAGAATGATGTTGTCCTAGAATTCCATGTGGATGATACAACTGGAGCCAATGAGAAAGATTCTCCGATGGAACTGAGCTTCCACATTCCAAACTCCAATACAACATTTATTGGGGATGAGGTGAGCCCTCCAGCAAATATTTTTTGAGAGAAAATCATGTCAATGGTAGATGTGGGGCCATCGGGTGGGGAAGCAGTTGCATTGTTTGAGGACATTGCTATCCTCACTCCAAGAGGTCGTTACACTATTGAGCTCCATCTATCTTTCTTGTGGCTTCAAGGGTAGGCCAGTGATTTTAAAATTCAATACAGCAGTGTTCTTCACCTTTTTGTTCTTCCAAAGTCACTTCACACACTTGTGGTGATCACCCTTGATCCACCAATTCACAAAGGTCAAACATTTTACCCACATATTATCTTGCAGTTTGCAATGGGAGAGCTAGCTGAGTGTGCACTCTCAATGAATGAAGAGTTGCTAAATACCAAGTACAAGGACAAGCTTGAACCTTCATATAAGGGTTTATCACACGACGTGTTTACACAAATCTTGTGTGGTCTATCTGTTGCGAAAGTTACACAGCCAGGAAAGTTTCGCAGCAGTCAAGATGGTTATGCAGTCAGAGCATCACTTAAGGCTGAAGATGGAATATTATATCCTCTGGAAAAGAGCTTTTTCTTCTTGCCTAAACCACCAACTCTTATTCTTCATGAAGAGATTGAATATCTTGAATTTGAGAGGCATGGCACTGGTGGTGCTAGTAGTATATCTTCTCACTATTTTGATCTTATCATAAGACTGAAAAGTGAGCAAGAACACCAGTTCCGCAACATTCAACATAATGAATATCATAATCTTTTCAACTTCATCAGTTCCAAGGGATTGAAAATAATGAACTTAGGAGTTGCACATGGCACCAGTGAAGTCGCTGCCATTATCAAGAATTCGGATGATGAAGTTGTGGATCCACATATTGAACGTATCAAAAGTGCACGTGAAGGCGGTGCTGGAGAAGATAGTGATGAAGAGGATGAGGACTTTGTCGCAGAAAAGGATGATGCAGGATCACCGACAGATGATTCAGAGGAAGAGTAGTCAGATGCTAGTGAATCTGAAGAAACCAAGGAAAAACCTGCAAAGAAGGAAGTCAAGAAAAAGGAGGCAGCTGTTGCAAAAGCGACAGGAACAAAGAGGAAAAAGAAGGATGAGGAAGAAGATGGTGGAAAGAAGAGGAAGCAGAAGGGAATTACGAAGCTCAAGAACATTCTGGAAGGAATTCTCGAACAACAATTCAATTCCGAGGAGTACATAATGCTTTACACGACTATTTACAACATGTGCACGCAAAAGCCTCCACAGGATTATTCACAGCAACTCTATGACAGATACAGGGAGTCCTTTGAAGAGTACATTGCTTCGATGGTACTATCTGCATTAAGGGAGAAACATGATGAGTTTATGTTGAGAGAACTTGTGAAGCGATGGGGAAATCACAAAATAATTGTTCGGTGGCTTTCGCATTTCTTTAATTACTTGGAGCGTTACTTCATTGCAAGGCATTCTCTTCTTACACTAAATGAAGTTGGCCTCATGTGCTTCCGTGATCTGGTTTACCAAGAAATTAAGAATAATGTAAGGGATGTTGTGATTACTCTGATTGATAGGTTTATAAAGAAGGGGCGATGGGGTAGTCAAAGCATATCAGAAGCCAAGAAGGTGCCCAGGTTCATTGAAAGTATATCAGAGGAAGCGACAAATAGTATCAGTTAGTGTTTTCGATGGAAATCCGTATTTCCAAATTAGGCAAATATTAAGAGGCCCCCACAAAAGTCAATAAAGCAGTGTTGGGCCATCAAAGGTCACCAGCTCATTATTAAATGTCTTAAAGCCACTTAGCAGTAGCAGAACCGCCTAAAGAAGCAGTTCAAGTGATTTAAAGCCCAAAGTTTTTGCAGAATCAGTGTATAGAGACACATATGGGCAGCGTTTCAGTATTCCAAGCGCAGTTAAGGCAAAATTGCCAGCGCATCACAACAAAGGACCCATACTTAACTCAATTTTGATGTTGCTGCCTCCAGCGCAGCTTAAATAGATATTTTGTGCATTTATTTCAGTACAAATTAGGTTAGAAGCGGTTACTCCATCAGATCTATCTGAGATCTGTTTATTTTAGATATTTTGCCTATTTAAACCACCCTGTTCGTTGTTCAAAGGGTCGGTTGGTTGATTGAGTCATTCTAGACTTGCGCTGTAAGCCTGAGAACTTCTATGATCAAAGATTGTTGGAATGTTTGGATTATGAACTGTTTGTTGTGCTTTTAATGGCTAAAGAGCTTGGTATGGAATTCGCGTGCTTGCTCACGGTTCAATAAGTCTTTCCTCCCTCTTTTTATCAATTTATATGTACCTGTATCATCTATATATCATAATCTACGTTGCAGGAAGAAGGAATAGATCAGAACTAGTTTTCATGCCCTCTGTGCTCAATTCTTGTAATTTTTCTATGTTTTCCTCTGAATCAGTGATGAATATTAATTCTTAATTGAACATGTTTAAGCTATTTCCTTCACATATGAATGTTGCCTAGGAATTCTTCATTACCCTATTCAGCCTTCATCCACTTTCCCTCTTTGGCTGGGTGAGAGAATTCTTAACTGCCTCTCATCCCCTAACCTCCATTTCATCTTTTTTTCCATCATTAATCATTGTGCCATGTGTAGCTATCTTGCCTCATATTCCCCTCTTCTGCCAAAGAAAACACACCCTTCAGTTCACATTCATTGTCTCCATGCCCAATGGTTTGAGCTTCTTACACTTTGCATGCCAACTCTACTTGAATAGATCAACCATCCCACCAAACTAAATCAAAACCCATATACATCATATCTAGCCTAAAATCATCCCTTAAACAAAGCTAAATCCTAAAGAGAGAGCCCTCTCTGACTGCTGGTAGGCTAGGACCTGCAGTCCAAAGCTTGGTTTGTGGTTACCTTGGTTGTATTCCCTTAGGAATCAAAGGGAACAACCTGAGTGTTAACATAATGGCGACTCCACTGGAGACCTAAATCGTTTTGTTCATCACTATATCACGCCCTTCAAAGTTAATTTATTTATCCACTTGGCGACTCCACATAATCCTCATAATAAAGACTCCACTGGGGACCTGAATCATTTTTTTCATCACTGTAAGTCCCCATTTTTTATCAGTTTGCATTTCGAATAAGTCTTAAACTTGTTTTGAAAAATCCCAAAAAAAAAAAAAAAAAAAATCTCAAAAAATCTCAAAATATTTCATTTCTTATTGCATATTTAGCTCTGATCTATGTGGTGGACAGAGATCAGGCCCTTCAAAGTTAATTTATTTATCCACCTGGCGACTCCACATAATCCTCCTAATAAAGACTCCGCTGGAGAAATGAACCCCAAAGAAACATATGAGCAAATCAGTCAAGTCCCATTCGAGCCTATTTGTAATGAGTTGCAAGTATCGCTCCAAGTTTTGAATAATCCATTAGATGGCGGGCTGAGCGATGAAGTAAACCAGTGCTCTTCTCTATTTGAAGGCTATGAGGCTCAGTATCAAATTGCTGATCATCTCCCAATTCCAAGGCATGATAGTTGTCCTAAGCCTTTGTATAGTTGTTTAAATCAGCTCAGCAATTGTGTACATATGCTGCAGGACCCTTTTTTACACTCAGCAAAGAAGATCAACAATTTCCTAATCTTCTCAAAAATTAACAAAGCCATATCAGATTGCAAGATCTCAGTTTTTCTCGTCAGCAAGCACAAGCAGCAAAGTTCGTTCATGGTTATGATACTTAAGTGGCTTCATTGGTTATTTCATTTCACCTAACAACAAAGTAAGTGCTGGTTAGGGTAGGTAGGTAGGATTTTTGTTTTTTAACAACTTGCTGCAATTGAAGCCCGAACAAGAAGGCCCTAAGCTCCTCAAGTATGCTACCATGTACATACAATAAAGCAGTCAGTAAAGGGAACCGTGTTCAGGTCTCAAGACTTCAAATCATTTGGCAGCCAAAAGACAAAGGGAAATGCTCCAGTTTTGTTCCATGTTTTGAAACTATTTTAAAGGCAGTACTCAAGCAAAGGTGTATATAAGAGTAAGCGTGCAGAAGAAAGTAGGCAGTGCTTTAGTTCATAGTAGTTCAGTTGAGCAGAGTACTGTATTCAGATGTCAAAGTTCCAGCCATTCAACAATCAGCATAGAGAAGTGTTTTAATCTACAAGAACAATAGAAGATCAAGGCATTCTGACCTATTGTTCTTGGCTTTTCACAAGGAAAATCCATCCCCAAGTGGAGCCACTACTAGCCTCCTGTTGCAACAGGTATTCATCTTTCTTGATCGACATTTTTACATGCCAAATATGTCATACTTTGCATGCTGCAATGTTCCATATTTCCTTAAGAGGCTAAAGAAGAGGCTGTAAGTGGGTGTTGGCCTAAACGCCCCTGCTTTGTTCCATTTCGAAGCTTTCTAATATGATGTTTTCTACAAGACATAGCCTATTAGAGGCATGTTCAAGTGTTGGCAAACAACTTGAACAAGTTTCGACATCTATCACGGCAGCAAAACGACACCTATCTTCAAGAATTGATCATGTTGATAATGGTTTGGATCAATGTGCAGAGTTGAATGTTGCCACTAAAAATGAGGTTTATGAGATTCGTGGAGACTTAAAACATATTGGATTTGATGTCAAATCTGTTCAATGTGTTGTCCAAGGCTTGGAGTTCCAAATTGGTCGGATAGAAGGGAAGCAGAATCTTACAAACTAAGGGGTATATCACTTATGTCAATTTGTGCATAAGTTGGAGGAAAGGAAACATATAGAGCCTCTTCAGGTATCCTCAAGCTCCAAACCAGCTTTTGAGGTATCCTTGGCAGATGTATCTCAAACACAGCTCCAAGGAAAGAATGATGTTATCCTAGAATTCCATGTGGATGATACAAATGAAGCCAATGAGAAAGATTCTCTGATGGAACTAAGCTTCCACATTAGAAACTCCAATACAACATTTGCTGGGCATGAGGCGAGCCCTCCAGTAAATATTTTTTGAGAGAAAATCATGTCAATGGTAGATGTGGGGCCATCGGGTGGGGAAGCAGTTGCATTGTTTGAGGACATTGCTATCCTCACTCCAAGAGGTCGTTACACTATTGAGCTCCATCTATCTTTCTTGCGGCTTCAAGGGCCAGCCAGTGATTTTAAAATTCAATACAACAACATTCTTCGCCTTTTCGTTCTTCCAAAGTCACTTCACACTCTTGTGGTGATCACCCTTGATCCACCAATTCGCAAAGGTCAAACATTTTACCCACATATTGTCTTGCAGTTTGCAATGGAAGAGCTAGCTGAGTGTGCACTCTCAATGAATGAAGAGCTGCTAAATACAAAGTACAAGGACAAGCTTGAACCTTCATATAAGGGTTTATCACACGAAGTGTTTACACAAATCTTGCGTGGTATATCTGCTGCCAAAGTTACACAGCCAGGAAAGTTTCGCAGCAGTCAAGTGGGTTATGCAGTCAGAGCATCACTTAAGGCTGGAGATGGAATCTTATATCCTCTAGAAAAGAGCTTTTTCTTCTTGCCTAAACCACCAACTCTTATTCTTCATGAATAGATTGAATATCTTGAATTTGAGAGGCATGGCACTGGCGGTGCTAGTAGTATATCTTCTCACTATTTTGATCTTATCATAAGACTGAAAAGTGAGCAAGAACACCAGTTCCACAACATTAACCGTAATGAATATCATAATATTTTCAACTTCATCAGTTCTAAGGGATTGAAAATAATGAACTTAGGAGATGCACATGGCACCAGTGGAGTTGCTGCCGTTCTCGAGAATTCGGATGATGAACCTGTGGATCCACATCTTGAACGTATCAAAAGTGCACGTGAAGGCGGTGGTGGAGAAGATAGTGATGAAGAGGATGAGGAATTTGTCGCGGAAAAGGATGATGCAGGATCACCGACAGATGATTCAGAGGAAGAGTAGTCAGATGCTAGTGAATCTGAAGAAACCAAGGAAAAACCTGCAAAGAAGGAAGTGAAGAAAAAGGAGGCACCTGTTGCAAAAGCGACAGGAACAAAGAGGAAAAAGAAGGATGAGGAAGAATATGGTGGAAAGAAGAGGAAGCAGAAGGGAATTACGAAGCTCAAGAACATTCTGGAAGGAATTCCCGAACAGCAATTCAATTCTGAGGAGTACATAAAGCTTTACACGACTATTTACAACATGTGCACGCAAAAGCCTCCGCAGGATTATTCACAGCAACTCTATGACAGATACAGGGAGTCTTTTCAAGAGTACATTACTTCAATGGTACTATCTGCATTAAGGGAGAAACATGATGAGTTTATGTTGAGAGAACTTGTGAAGTGATGGGGAAATCACAAAAAATGGTTCGGTGGCTTTCACATTTCTTTAATTACTTGGATCGTTACTTCATTGCAAGGCGTTCTCTTCCTGCACTAAATGAAGTTGGCCTCATGTGCTTTCGTGATCTGGTTTACCAAGAAATTAAGAATAATGTAAGGGATGTTGTGATTACTCTGATTGATAGGTTTATAAAGAAGGGGCGATGGGGCAGTCAAAGCGTATCAGAAGCCAAGAAGGTGCCCAGTTTCATCGAAAGTATATTAGAGGAAGCGACAAAGAGTATCAGTTAGTGTTTTCGATGGAAATCTGTATTTCCAAATTAGGCAAATATTAAGAGGCCCCCATCAAAGTCAATAAAGCAGTGTTGGGCCATCAACGCTCACCAGCTCATTATTAAATGTCTTAAAGCCACTTAGCAGCAGCAGAACCACCTCAAGAAGCAAATCAAGTGATTTAAAGCACAGATTTTTTGCAGAAACGGTGTATAGAGACACATATGGGCAGTGTTTCAGTATTCCAACTGCAGTTAAGGCAAAATTCCAGTGCAACACAACAAAGGACCCATACTTAACTCAATTTTGATGCTGTTGCCTCCAGTGCAGCTTAAATAGATATTTTGTGCATTTATTTCAGTACAAATTATGTTAGAAGCAGTTACTCCATCAGATCTATCTGAGATCTATTTATTATAGATATTTTTCCTATTTAAACCACCCTGTTCATTGTTCAAAGGGTTGGTTGGTTGATTGAGTCATTCTAGACTTGCGTTGTAAGCCTGAGAACTTATATGATCAAAGATTGCTGGAATGTTTGGATTATGAACTATTTATTGTGCTTTTAATGGCTAAAGAGCTTGGTATGGAATTCCCGTGCTTTCTCACGGTTCAATACGTCTTTCCTCCCTCTGTTTATAATTTTATATGTACATGTATCATCTATATATCATAATCTAAGTTGCAGGAAGAAGGAATAGATCAGAACTGGTTTTCATGCCCTCTGTGCTCAATTCTTGTAACTTTTATATGTTTTCCTCTGAACCAGTGATGAATACGCATTCTTAATTGAAAATTTTGTAAGTTATTTCCTTCACATATGAATGTTGTTTAGGAATTATTCATTGCCCTATTCAGCCTTCATCCACTTTCCCTCTTTGGCTGGGTGACAGAATTCTTTACTGCCTCTCATCCCCTAACCTCCATTTCATCTTTGTTTCCAACATTAATCATTATGCCATGTGTAGCTATCTTGCCTCATATTCCCCTCTTTGCCAAAGAAAACACACCCTTCAATTCACATTCATTGACTCCATGCCCAATTGTTTGAACTTCTTACACTTTGCATGCCAACTCTGCTTGAATAGATCAACCATCCCACCAAACTAAATCAAAACCCATATACATCATATCTAGCCTAAAATCATCCCTTAAAAAAAGCTAAATCCTAAAGAGAGAGCCCTCTCTGAATGCTGGTAGGCTAGGACCTGCAGTCCAAAGCTTGGTTTATGGTTACCTCGGCTGTATTCCCTTAGGAGTCAAAGGAAACAACCTGAGTGTTAACAACGACAAGGAGTAAAGATTACGGGAATCCATAGATGTTGAACAACAAGGATAATGATCAACCTAGTAGTTCAACAACAACTTCAACAAAAGTCGTGCCACCCATCATTCCTGAATTAAAAAAAAAACCTCCAAAGGGAGTAGTACACAAATCGAAGTTTAATCCTCGTGCCCGCGAAGCACAGCACTATAATATAGTGGAGAATTTAGCTCAATCGCCATCCACGATGTCGACTCTTGAGGTACTGAAAAATTTCCCCTCCCAAAAACATGCTTTATTATCAGCAATAGGTGGGATTGACCCAACGGATTCCAATCTTGTATCTTTTAATCATAAAGGATACGACCCTCAGTTACGATCTCAACTAGCTTTCCTCATTCAAGTGAAAGCGCTCAACAAAACTGTTCATAGAACAATTATTGATGAGGGAGCATCCACATGTATCATGTCGATGAGTTGCTGGAAAACTCTGGGGTCTCCATCTTTGTCACGGTCGTCAACAACATTAAAAGCATTTGATGGACGAATGTACACCCCATATGGGATACTAAGTAACTTGCAAGTTGAATTGGGGGGTAAAACAGTAGAAATCGATGTTGAAGTCATCGACGGGAATCTTGATTACAACATCCTACTTGGAAGACCCTGGATATATGCCATGGCAGCTATTGTGTCAACCTACTTTAAGAAAATTTCATTTCCTTCCCAAGGAGGAATTACAATCATAGACCAACAAACTTTTCTCCCCAACAGTTCGCAAGTTACGGGAAGCATTCCAATGATCCATGGAAGCCCTAGCATGCTTCATAATATCAAAGTAGGCCTACTAAAATACCCTACGTTAATGGGAACCTTTACCCTACCGCCTCCTTCCAATTTGAAGGAAGTGGCTAATGTAGGAACCTGCAATATGATATCTTCCATTCAAAAGATGTCAGAAAATGATGTTAAAATGGATCATTCGCAGGTTTTGCCTCTAACCTCATTGGAAGTATTATAGCAATCAATGTTCTTAGCATGGGAGGGAAACCATAATCAACGCTCATCAAGCGTTTGGATAGATAGGTCTAAGGAATATGGCACCCCTTTAGATCCTTGGTCGCAAGTACACCTTACAGATGAAGGAATCATTCAATCGATGATGATTGATGGGGCACCATGGGAAGATCACCACCATCGTTCCCATCTTCCGACTTGGAAAGAAGATAATTCTGATGACCTACACCATCCTTCAGTATTTGACTTTCTAACGAATACTGTAAACATAGTAGATTCCGAGAGAAACCTATCCAATATCGAAGAGACTATTGCCATAAACATCTCAACCAAAACAGATGTTGTAAAGAAAATTCATGTCGGCAAATATTGTTCTTCTTCCGAATTGGAAATATATAGCACTCCCTTTCATGAGTTTAGAGATGTCTTTGCTTGGTCATATGATGAAATGCTAGGTATCAACTCAAGCATAGTTCAACACAAAATTAAGATGTATCCAGATGTCAAATTGGTACGACAGCGGCTAAGGCAGGTGTACCCCAAGAAAGTCGTTGCCATCAAGGCAGAAGTTGAAAAACTCCTCCATGCTGGTTTCATTTACCCCGTTCCCCTAATCGATTTGGTATCGAATATTGTTCCTGTGATGAAAAAACAAGGAACGATTAGAGTGTGCGTTGATTACAGGGATGTAAATCAAGCTTGTCCGAAAGACAACTACCCTACACCCTTTATCGACCAGATAATTGATGAACACTCCGGATGCGAAATCTTTTCATTCATGGATGGATTTTCTAGGTATAATCAAATAAATATCCGCCCAGAGGACTATTCAAAGACTCCATTCAATTGTCCATGGGGCACATTCGCATATCGCAAGCTATCCTTTGGTTTGAAGAACGCAGGGGCAACTTTTCAGAGAGCAATGAACTATGCTTTCCATGACATCAAAAGCATCGTTCAACCTTATCTCGATGATCTCCCAACTCATTCGCGAAAGCGGACTGATCATCCGCGCAATTTGAGAGCAATATTTCTATGTTTCCGACACTACAAGATAAGACTCAATCCACACAAATGTGTGTTTTGTGTCAGTTCTGGTCGTTTACTTGGCTTCATTGTCTCAAAGGATGGGATTCGTCTCGACCCTTGCAAGGTTCAGGCAATCATCTATTTGCCTCCACCTTCAAGCCTTCTTCAGATTTAGAAACTCCAAGGGAAACCAAATTTCCTCAGGAGGTTCATTCCAAATTATGTTGAACTAGCTAAAGGTTATACTCGTCTTTTGAAAAAGGATGTACCCTTCATTTGGGACCAGGTCGAGCAAGCCTCCTTTGATGCTTTAAAGAAATCTCTAATACAAGCGTCATTAATCTATGCTCCTGATTATCAAAAAGACTTCAACCTCTATCTGGCTGCAAAAGATATGACCATAGCAATGGTTTTAGTTCAAGAAGACAATGGAATTGAACATCCTATATATTATTTAAGCCGAAACTTAAATGATATGGAAATGAAATACTCCTATGTTGAAAAGCTCGCCCTTGCAGCTGTTCAAGTGATACAAATATTTCGACACTACGTCCTCTTCAGGAAAACTACCATTTTATCAGATTGCAACCCCATGACTTATATATTGTCGGGACAGTTGCTGGGGGGAAATTATTCGAAATGGATAGCAATTCTACAAGAGTTTGATTTTGAATTTAAAAAATCCAAATCAAACAAAGCCTTGGTATTCGCGGAGTTACTATGCGATCTCCCATCGTCGTCCAACGATGCAACATCTGAAGAAGCAATCGTGGATGAAAATTTGTTTCTGATATCTTCAAGCGATTTGTGGTACGAAGATATAATCATTTATCTCTAGACACAAACATACAGGTCTAATACCTCACGCTCCGAACAACGACGTATTCAATACCAAGAAAAAGACTACGTGATCGGCGGTGATACTCTTTACCATCGTGGTATCGATACAGTTCTATGGAGGTGCCTCACCCTTGAGGAGGCCGAAAAATTCCTGAATGACTACCATTCAAGCGCGTGTGGGGGGCATCAATCTGGTTATGCTACGGTGCAAAAAATTTTATGAGCAGGATACTTCTGGCCAACAATGTTCAAAGATTGCATAACCGCAGTTAGAAGTTGTCATGCTTGCCAAATTTTCGATAGCAAAACCAAAAGACCACCCAAACCGCTGCAACCAGTAGTAGTTGTTGGGCCATTCAGCAAATGGGGCATAAATTTCATGACATGTAACCCCACCTCGACTGGGGGGCATGGGTACATAATAGTCACAGTGGACTATTTTACCAAATGGGCTGAGGTGATGCCTACATTAAACAACAGTGACGAAACGACTGCCCTTTTATTTTTCAATCACGTAGTCTCCAGATTCGGCGTTCCACAGGTCATAGTCATAGATCATGGATCACATTTTCGCAATCACATGATGGTCAAGTTGGCTGCCAAATTAGGACTGTCCCACGACATCTCTACTCCGTACTATCCACAAGCTAACGGATAGGTTGAAGAAATCAACAAAGTCCTAAAGCACATGCTGCAAAGGATGATCAGAGTCCACAAACGAGATTGGCACCTAATCATGTACTCAGCCTTGTGGGCATACTGGACATCAGTAAGAAATGCAACTGGATTCACACCTTTTCAATTGGTGTATGGTCTAGAAGCAATCTTACGGGTTCAATGTGAAATCTCGTCCCTCAAACTCGCATTCAACCTTCTCCCTAGAACCTCAGAAGAAGAGGCTCGTTTATTGGAACTAATCCATTTGGACGAAACCCGTCGTGATGCAACTTCAGCTAATGAGGCTCATAAGAAACGAGTCAAAGCACAGTTCAAAAAGAATGCCAAAATTCGCGTCTTCTCAGAGGGTGACCTGGTTCTACTTTATGCCCAGGAATCCAATAAATTGGGGGCAGGGAAATTCAAATCATTATGGATGGGTCCCTATATTTTTAAATGAGTATTAGCAAAGGGATCCTATGAGTTGATGGACTATGATGGGATTCCATTGGCGCATCCTTGCAACGGGTTGTACCTCAAGCGTTACTATGCTTGATTTCGCATAGTAATCCTCGTGCTTTTGTTACATTTTTGTTTTCACCAAGAGCATTTAATTTGGTTAAGTAATCCGGTTTTTGCATTCGTTGCATATGTCTAACCTATTGGAATCATTCATTGGATATGCCGATGGAGCAAGTCGTAGTTCACGGAATCTGTCTTCTGCAGCATCGGCCATTTTCAATCCCAATGCCGAGTTAGTAAGTTTCAGAGGAGTGTGTATTGTTCGGTCTATGAAAAATATCACTGAGTAAAGCGCATTGATAGAACTCCTTTCTGATGCCATCACACATGGTATATGCCGACTTATCAACAGGCTAGATTCACAGCTCATCATTCTATAACTCACCGGCATCTATGTTGTATGAAATCCACCTATCTATCGCATGTTCTTAAGGGTCAAAATTTTGGAAAGACAGTTTGATTTCATCCAATATCAACATATTTCTAGAAGTTTAAACACATTAACAGACTCATTGGCAAATTATGTGTTAGATAGACATTTGCGACATTTATAAAAAGAAGCATCACATCAATATATGCAGCAGGATCATGTAACTGAACCAAAATAAATCTCCGAAAATCAAAAATATATTCCATAACTATTTATAGTTTGTACATAATGTTCTGTAACCAAGACAAAATTGGTCAAATGGCCCAAAACTCAAAATGCTAGGGGGCACCCTAGTCTAATGATGTTGGTGATAACAAGTCACCACCTGTGCAATCATGCGTAAGAGCCTAGTCCATCGACTCGGCACTCCAGTGGTATGTCGCTGCAACCGCAAAGGCAGCTCATCGGTCCTCACGTCTGGGATACTGTTGGAGAGGTAAATCCCCTCTACAGATAGAGGCGATCCCTACTAGCCCAAAACGGGTCTAGCAACAATCAAACAATGCTATCATGCAAGTTCCTAATTGCAAATAAAAAGGTAGGTGATGGAGACCTACTTGGGATCCAACGCTTTAGTTTGTAGAAGAGACATCGCCCACGTTCCTTTGCCTTGGCCGGTCACGTTCCTCCACTATCCACGTGAATGGACACCTGCACACAAAGAGAACAACACAAACATAAGCGTGAAATCTAATATATGCAATTATACGTCAGTGAGGAAAGATATAATTCAATATCAACCGTTACAAGTACAACGAGAATGGAACCATAATGATAGTCATCTATTATTAATAATTCAACAAAGGAGAATACAACCAGCATCCTGACATCAAGTCCTCCTTTGGCTGGGTGCTGAGCTACACAAGTCTTGCAAAAGCTTGAAGGGGTGAGGGACAAGCTCTCTCTCTCTTTAGTGACAAAGTCTCCTTACTTAGGGAAAGCCTTATGGATAAAAAGAAGGCTTCTTACAACTCCAACCTTTTGATATCTTCCTTTCAGCACAAGTATTGCCACAAGAGTCAAAGCTATTAGAACCAGAACTAGAACTAGAACTAGAACTAGCTTTCTCAAGCCAAGAGAACAAGCTTTTATAGAGGAGAAGGAAGAGATAAGGTCAATCCCCCACAATCATGGATTTGGCTTCATCACTTGGAAACTTCCATGGAATGGTGGCAAACAACTTTCCATCCAAGGAGATTCGAAGCCAAACCATCCTTACTCAATTTGGAATCAGTTTGGTGAATGAGGTGGATAGAACCTTCGGAGGTTTGAGTGGTTGAAATCTTTGCCCAAACTGGTTGGCGCAATTGCGACTATGAGACAGAGCGCCAATGGCGCGCCCTTTCTTTAGGATTTTCCCCATTTGCACAGGCATAACACAGGGCACTAGCGTTAATGCAAAAAGGGCTATTTTTAAGGGCAATGAGCAGGAGATGTCTTAAGGGCATATGAAGCTCATGTTTAGAGGAGAATAAGGCAAGTGGTTTCAAGTCTTGTCACTTCTCACAAGTCCCAGAATGGGTCCTCCAAGATGCAGGAGAGGGTTTACAGGGACGGTGACAAACGGTGACAAATTAATGTGTAACAGATGCCCCCTAAAGCATGAGGCCCGAGAGAGAGAGGGGTGAAGTGCTTTACAAGAACATGTGTGACTGAAACACTACCGCCGGAGAACCTGCGAAAAGAAGTACAACTGATATCTCAAGTACATTATATATATGTGGTATGGGCGCAACAATCTGTAACAGAGTATAGAACTGGATCCCAGGCATGGATGCAGCCATTCGATGAGAATCTATGAATAGACTTAGGTATGGTCGCAGCCATCCAATGAATGAGTCATGTAATGATCACAATAATCCACAAAATATAACCCGGATCTCAATATGCACAACCCGGGGTCTTGCGCTCCAACTCGACCCGAACACAGTACAAGTTCAAGCATGTGAATATGGGAGTCGAAGTCGAACATGCATGAACATCGTCTGATTACCAGCCAATGATGAACGTTGTTAACAGACGCGAGAGGTGCCAACAATAATAACGATGGTCCTCAAGGTACTATAGGTACAATCCACGGCGTGCGAACGAATGAGCCGGTGTCGAACACCTGTAGAGTCATCCGATCGGAGGCCAATGATGAAAACCTTGCGTCGAACACGAAGAACCTGCCATTGAGGCATGCAGGCCCTAAGGTACCTGAAGGGAGTCTCTAGGTCACCTTCCTGGATAATGAGCTGAAGTCGATAGGAAGTGATCTTCGTCGAAGGTGGGCCATAATAATTCCCACATCATCGACACGAGACGGAAAGAGGCAATATGTTTTGTGTGAGATATCGGAGGGAGGTTAAGTATTCTTGCAGAGGCCAACTTCTCTTGAACATATCGGTGGCACCACGATGGATTTGGAAGTATTTGAGGTCAAATGATCAGGGGTCATGATGGCAAGATGATGAGCAGATGAATGGTCAAATAGGATAACCCAAACCCATGGAGGCAAATGTGAAATGATATGAGATGTCCCCACCCAGACACGAATGCAAACAGTGCCATGTTCAAGAGCGACATACTGCCGATGACGACGATTATGATTCCTTTATTTCCCCCACCATTTCTGGCAAGTACCCCTGTTATTTTTGGATGACAAGCTTGACGGGGATAGCACATGCTTGAAGGGTGTCATTTCGACGGAATTCGATGTCATTTAAGTTTTAACGAGTCTGACAAAGGAAGAACTCGGCGTCTTTTCATGTTTAGAGAGATTGAAAAGACAGCAAAAAGAAAACTCCAGGGGTGTCCTTTTTTGTAAAGTTGTGTCTCTCGAGCTCGAAAAAGTATAAAACGATGCTCGAAAGAACCGCCCAGCCATTACGACTGAGGAGTACTTTTTGTAAGTAGTGACTCTGATCCGAAAAAGTAAAAAAGTGATCAAAACAACGTCGTTTCATGACCGTTAACGAACTAGAAACGACAAGGGTCCGACAATCTTTTCGTTTTTAAACGGTCGGAAAAGGGTTTAAAGACGACCGCCTCTCATTTACGTTTAGCAAGTCGAGAAGAATAACTCGGCAATTTTTTCATCTTTAAATGGTTAGAAAATAGCTAAAAGCAGACCTCCATTTTTATTCTCTTTAACGAGTCAGAAAGGAAAAAATACTCGGCAATCTTTTCATATTTTACGAGTTAGAAAAGAGCTTAAAGGTGACTCGGGTATGGGTTCATTTTTACACAAGCTTGAACCATGGAGAGCTCTTCTTGGATTCGGTTTCATGTTTACACAAGCTTGAAATGAAAAACTATGCTTGTTGCATGCCCCCAGCATAATGACGCAAAACGAGGTACATGCCCTCCCAAGCTTCATTGCATTCAACAAAGTGGATGGAATGAAGGTTCACTTTCGAGATCTTGTAAAGAGTCGACTTGTATTTTACGAGATCTTAACCAAAAGACTCGATTTGGAAAGGGAGTTGTTTCATTTTTTAATGAGGTTGACACAGTAAAAGAACTATCCTCATAACCCTTGTTTCATTTTTTAACGAGCTTGACACAAGATCAGGAAATATGCTCGAACCACACCTAATTTCATTTTTTAAGGAGCTTGACATAGGAAAGCGAACTCTGCTCCATCCAGTCCGAGTTTCATTTTTTAAGGAGCTTGACATAGGAAAACGAACTATGCTCCGACCAATCCCAGTTTCATTTTTTAAGGAGCTTGACATAGGAAAATGAACTATGCTCCGCCCGAACTTCATCATAATGAACAGGAAGTTGGGGCTTCCAAGAGTGGTGTCATGCGGAAAGAGTTATTTTTTTTGCGGACAACCTACTTGGAGTTAAAGACTCTCTAGTGACAAACAAACCAATACAAGAACAATCCTTCCTAACATACATTATTCTATGAGAAACCAAGTGTTTTCGATCTTACTCATTAGGTCAACGCTTGTTGTAGCAGTCTAGCCTTGCTGATCCAGATGAGCTCCTCCTTCACTTTAAGACCTGCATACACTAGCAAGACAAACGATTACATAACACCTGAATATTTCATAAAACAAAGCATATTCATCACATAGACCAAGGAGTACATGAAATAATTCATTAACAACAAATCATTGAGAAGAATGGACTTATTTGTATTAAGGAAACAAAAAAGGAACCATTACAACCTGAGCCTTGGTGTTGTGCAAGCTCCCCCCAGGGTCCAGCAAGAGATTTCCTCTACTTTGACAAGCTCACCCACTCCCACTATGGCAACAAGGAAGGATAGTGATCTCTCCTCACAAGTCAATAATGG
>APFE031619099.1:0-10660 GCA_000404065.3 Pinus taeda | reverse complement strand
TAACATATGCTTGATTGTAAGCTCATCCTTCGAATGAGTCCAACTTAGTTTTTGATTCGAACCCTAAGAAGGAGTGGGTCCGTTCCTGTTTGTAATAGAATAGGTCCTTTACTGTGAAATTTTAACGAGTCCAGTATAGGAGAAACTCGGCGTTTTTCATATTTAGAGAGTCTGAAAAACTTAGAAGACTCCAGTTTGGACTTTTTCGTAAATTTGTGTCTCCTAAGCCCGAAAAAGTATAAAATAATACCTAGGAGAACCGCTTGATCTTGCGACCAAGGAGTACTTTCATGATTAGTGTCTTTGACCTGAAAGTAAAAAGCGATCAAGGACACGTCATTTTATTTCCAGTATCGAATTTGAAACGAC
Organism: Pinus taeda; assembly: GCA_000404065.3. Classification (NCBI taxonomy): domain Eukaryota; kingdom Viridiplantae; phylum Streptophyta; class Pinopsida; order Pinales; family Pinaceae; genus Pinus; species Pinus taeda. The sequence goes on along the minus strand of APFE031619099.1, from coordinate 10,291 downwards.
AAAAATCCGGCAATCTTTTCTTGTTTTTTCGGTCAGAAAAGGGCTGTAAGAGGATTTTAACGAGTGTAAAAGAAACGCTCGGCAATCTTTTCAGTTTTTAGGAGTCAGAAAAGGGCTTAAAAGATGACTCTGATGTTTGATTTGCGAAAAATGACAAGTTTCCCTGAAAGTCCTTTTGTCCTGCACAAAAAGCGACACATTACTCATACCTGTTTGAGATGGGTAAAAATGCATTAAAATGACCTTCCATGGTGAAAAATAAACAAATATAACATTTATTTATCCAAAAAACCTATAAAAAAGACTTTTACCATGTCATTTTTACCATTGTACTGTTGAGGTTGAGAAAAGAGCTTTTGGCAAGAAACTTCCCGTGGATATTGTGGAAAATCAGACCGTCGGAATCGAACACCGTCACCTCCAGGTAATCCACAACATCCTCCTCTTCAATTTCATCCGTTAGTTTTAAGTTTTAGTTTGATTTTTTGGAGGCATAGGGGTTTTGGGATGCGCTCCTCGGGGTACGCAGGTGGCCCATGGGTAACCCGCGTACCCCGACCTTTTTCTTTAAAGGAAAAAGGGTCGGGGTATGCATCCTACCTTCAGGCCAGGTGCGTACCCACGCTCTATTCCTGAAGGCGGTGTGCGTACCCCGTGTAAAGCACACCCCCAAACCCATACCCTCAAAATCCACCATTCAAATTTGATTTTATGTTCACTAAAACTCTTCTTATGGTGTGCAGGATACCCACCATGCTGGATTGGAGAGAACGAGAGCACGAAGATGTTGATTCGGCCGCGTTGAATCATCAACCTACCATTGATGCTTTGTGAGCATGCGAGCTGTACAAATACTGGGTCATACCCGGCATGAGGGCTCAGGTGCCATTTCTGGAGTGGCTGGTCGAGAGGTGGCACGTTCAGGACCAGTGTTTCTATATTGGAGGCCATCAGCTCGAGATTGAGGCCTCCGACATATACTTCCTTACTGGTTTGCCTAACAGAGGCGAACACTTGTCTCTATTCGGGACTAGACCGGGTGGCCAATCCCTTGCTAGCCTCCGGCTAGAGTGGTGTAACAACCAAAACCAGGATAAGGGGATTGAGATTAAGTTTATAACCCATCCTGAACTCATGGTGATAGCGTTCACTATTGCCAGACTCTACGGCGCAGCCGCTTTACATATGGTCACCAGATCCCAGATGCGGATGGCGGTAGACTTCTTTCAGGGCACCATTTTCAACTGGTACGAAGCTGTACTGGCCAACTTGAAGGGCCAATTGACCAGGGCGAAGGAAGGATGATGAAAGACCTTTGGATATGGGGCTTTGGTTGTCAGCTTTGCCCTAGAGAGGGTTCCCATGCTGATCCCACAGCAGCTCACAGTTGGGGCTGGGGCTCCTCGAGAGCCTAGGATGATGAGATGGGTCGCGGTTATGGCCTGGCATCCAGGGGAGGGGGAGAAGGTCGTTCGCTTCCCCGATACTTATTTTGACTGGTTGAGGACCCAAGTCTTTTCTATTCAGGACTTTCCTTATTCCAGGATAGATTTTCGAGGTGACCCGGACATGGTTCTTCCACAGGGAGAACAATGGGATGACAGAGGTATATTCACTCTCCACAGTTGTTAATTTATCTATGTTTTTGTATTTTAGACATCGTGTTCAAAACTAACAGTACAATTTTTTAAATGCAGACGTGGGTCCACAGCGTCCAGCCAATCTCCGGGCTTTTGAGCGAATACATCCAGTTGCACCACTACTGGCCCCTCAAGACGCAGCTGCAGAGACACTGGCCGAGTTGGAGCATGACTTGGAGCGTCTCACGGCGGACATACCAGAGACGTCTATTGATGATGTTCCTATCAGACTACAACGTTATGTAGTTGCGGTCCCAGGGCCTTTTAGGAGGTTCTTATTGAGAGTAGCACGTGCAGTAGTGTCTTATAGAGATTGTTATCACCCAGGTTGTTCCCTATGACTCCTTAGGGAATACGGCCGGGGTAACCACTAACCAATCTTTGGGCTACAGCCTCTAGCCTAGCTGTAGTCAGAGAGGGCTCTCTCTATGGAGTTTGTCACTGTTTTCTGACAAAGGTTTTAGGCTAGTTGTGAAGTGAAATTTTTGGTTGTTTTTATGTTTGGTTGGGAGGATACTTCTGATATCTCTTAGAGTCTGTCTGCAGGTGAAACTAATCCATTGGGCAATGGGGTCATGAACAGTTGTTCCCTTGAGATCTTGCCTTGGTAAGGGTATAGCTACAGGGCCTGTGTGTATTCCATGAAACAAATTGTAAATTGTGAGAGTGAGGTGAAAACCAACTAGCAAAGAGCAATTAAGATTTCTTCACTTAAGCTGACTAATGTGAAAGAGGTCTGTTATTTAGGAGCAATTACTTGAATTCCTGAGATAACAAAGCACTGTGGTAATGTAGTATTAAAGGTAGCACTGAAGAATTACTCTTTAAATACTTTAACTGAAGAAAACATATAAGATAGCTTAGACTGAGCTCAGGGTAACCAGTGATTCAATCCTGAGACTATTCCTTTTCCTTGCTATCTAGATTTTCGAGTGTATGGAAAACATGAAAGACATATGAAAGAATAATGATCACATATGAAACAAAGAGCAACGAGAAAAACTTATTGAGCCATGAAATACACAGGAATCCTGCAACTTTGAGCCACACACCATCAGGAGATCAAGAGGCAAACATGCTTGAAGAAATCCCACTGTCCTTTGTATTAGCTGTCTGAGAGTTTACAATATGAGAATAACAGAAGAGATATCAAGAGATTTCTTACATCCGGAGTCCAACCCCTCTAAACAAACGCGAGGGGGAATATATAGAGGTTTCATACAAAAATATCTCAGGTATTGAGTCATCTGAGAGGAAAATATCTCTTACATTCGCACATGGAGAGTAGATGAGAAGTGATTACAAATATAAATGACTCTTAAAGGCCTTTAATTCCTGTCAGGATAATGTTTTGACCTTTGGGCATTGCGGAGTCAGCTGTGCGGCTTTATCATAACTGCAGAAGTGCTCTGCGCTTGTTACTTTTTGCGTCTTCTTGGCCCTGCCACCTGTTCCTGCTGATGCTGTTGCTGTGATCGAGTACCTGTGCTGAGTTGGCTCAGCCTCTTCATGCTTGCTGTCATGGCTTCTTGTCCACCTGTATATGTAATATAGACTTTGTGCTGAAAAAGATTTAATCTTTCAACTTTGGTTCAAAAGTAACCTTATTAAATCTTGCCATGTATCTGGAGGAGGAAGCTGATGTTTCAAAATTGACCCTAAGGTCTCATCAGCCTCTGTATACTTGTAGAAATGGGGAGGCTCATCAAACAGATGTGACACTTCATTCTTGATAAAAAATAAATTATCTAATTTTTCAAAAAGAGCTTTTCCTGTTATTGGGCCTGATGAAGATGTCCCTGGTGTCTCAGCAATCTGAATTGCTGCAAAAGCACTTACCCTCTTGATATATTTTTCATGAGAGAGTAACTTCCCTGATTCTAGCAAACTGGGAAGCCCTCTGTCCTGCAGGGCGAAGAACCTGTTCTGAAACTTATTTATATCTGCCTGCATATCCTGGATTCTCCTGTCCAGGGTCTGGATTAAATTTTTCATTATTGTGACCCTTTTGATCATAGATATGGTTTCAGTTCTATTTCCAATTCCCATTTTCACCAACTGGGAACTTGTCCTATAATTTAGCACTTCAATCATCTTAGGGGCAAGGTCGGCCATGTTGCCTAGGGAATTTCTTTCTCTGTGTAATTCTTTCCTTGCCCTGCCAATGAGTCCTACTTGCTCATATATAGCATCAATGTACTCCCATTGGTTAGTTATTGATTGTCCAATGGCAGTCCAAATCACTTACTTGAGCTCTGCTGTCACTTTCTCAAAATTGAGCTCCTTTTCTAGCTCTGCAATTGTTTTCCTCAGAGCTTTCACTTCTCTCTCCCTCTCAGCCACATTTTGCTTAGACTTATCATATTTTTCATTTATCTTAGCTAGGCTGTCCTTGGCTTGACTGAGCTCTGTCATCTGAGACTCTAGTACCTGAATTTCCTGCCTTAGCTTCAGCATGTCTAGGCTCTCAGCCTGTTCTGTTGTTGGTGCTGCAGTGGCTGGCGCTGTAGTGGCTGGTGCTGTTTCTGGTGCCTGTTGCCTTGGGGGGATGGTATCTTGAGGGGTTTCCTCAAGATCTGTTGATTCTGTGGGCAGCTTGGAGGATTGCCCTGTTTCTCTCCCTTGTAGTGCTGCTTCTAGTGTGGTCTCTGTGTCCTGCAGCTTTTGCTGTGTGTCTATCAGTTCTTTATATAGAGTCATTAGTAATGTTGTTGCATCCTTTTCTTGCCTCTGTTGGGCAACTTCATCTGTTTGTGGATGTAGAGTTGGGGGGATCTTCATTTTCTTTTTAATTGCAGCCATGTCTGCATCCCTCAGTTTAAGGACTTGCTGTATTGCCTTAACGTCATTGGGGTCATGCCCAAACTCTATGATGATTTCTTCCAATGCCTTGATCCTGTTGTCCTTAGCTTGAGAGGATGCCCTCTCCAACTCAAGCTGAGCTGCAACGTTATTCAAGCTATTTTGCAGCCTATAATTGATCAAGGTCTTATCTGCCAAAGTGGCATAGACCATCTCACCTGTCTGCTTGTGTAGTTCAATTTGGTCTATGGGGTGGATGTCTTTTGAAAGGACTTCTAGATTAGTCCTTATATAATCTGCAGCTATTTGGGGTTGCTGCACTGTAGGGGCAAAATGGCTCATAGTCATTTTTCCTTCTTGCACATCAAAGGCAGCCATTAGCCTTTGCTGGTTTGCCGGAGCCATATTCAACAAATGATTATAGAGCCGAATTTTGATTGGCTCACTCCTCCTTTTGGCGTCTTTGAACTGCTCCTTTATGCCTGCAGATGTATTCTGCTGTTGTCCTGAGGAGCTAACCTCCCCAAGTGTTGTCTTATCTTGCTCCTGATGCAAGGAGCTGGCAGAGGTCTCTAGGCTTTGCATTTCTTCCTCCGAGAAAGGGTTGAGCCTCTGCCTTTTATCTGGTCCTTCTGTGAGAGGGGTCTCCCTCTCTCTTTTTCTGCTGGTGTCCTCCCTCTGAGGGGTTTGGAGGACAGAGGAGTCTACCCTAGAATCCTGTCTAGGAGGCGCCATGTTGGTTGTCTTTTCTTGAGTGGTTGCTTGGCCTTCTCCTCTTTGTTTCTCCTGATCCTGTTGATCAGTTTGTTGCTGTTGTTGCTTGGGTTGCTGCTGATGGCCCTGTTGGCCCTGTTGGCCCTCTGCTTCTTCCATTTCTTTTCCCTTGCTCTGTCCTTGATCTGAAGTCTGTGCTGCCTCTTGTTGTGTTGCAGATGAGGAAGCTGGTGTTGATGTGTGAGAACTTGGTAGAGCAGGCACCTGAGAAGGACATTCCAAGTCAGCCATTTTCAACAAATGTCTTCTAGCCCTCTCAACTAGCTCTTCTTGAGACACAGGCTCTATCAAGGTGTTTTTCTTCCACTTTGGCTGGTTGGCATGTCTTGATATGTGGAACATGCTCTCATGCTCATAGCTGGAGAGTTTATATCTTTGTCTCCTCAGGGATATAAAGCCGTTGGGGTCATAGGGCTTCCAAAGGAAGCTTTGTGTTAGGCCAAGGCCTTCCAGTATCCTATCTGCCTCTATCCACCCTTCTCTTTTGTTTAGAACAAAATGCCCCAATTGGTTTTTAACTTTGAGTTGTGCCTTCTTGCCTTTCCCTACAAAATGGATCTGATCGGCATTGCCGAATTGTCTGAAGTATTCCAGGGCAAAGAGCCTCATGGGCACAAATCTGGGTAGCCTGAAAATCCGCAACTCACACCCATATATCCTAATCACGGTGTGATGTTGGTAGAAATACCAGTCTCCTATGCCGTAGGCAGTGGACAGTTGCAGAATTCTCTGCATTTCATCAGTGAGTCTTGGAGGAGGTTCTGTCATGAACAAAGATAGTGCTGGATGAATGAACAAATCTATGAACTCACAGTAGGTATAGGGTGAATATGTAGGGACATGGAAGATTGAGCTCCAGTACACCACTGATCTTGGGTTTCCTGCTGCATCAGTTCTCTTGATTTCAAAAGAGAATTTCTCATGTTGGTGATAGAGAATAAGATGATAAATGTATGAAGTGTATCTGAACACTCTCTCTCTGGATAAGTTCAAGAATTGCTCATGGATCTTGTCAGAGATATATGTGGCATAGTCATAGCATATGGGGGCCTTACCAGGGGAAAACATTGTCATCATGACTAGCACAGTTTCCTCTATGAATTCCATTGACTTATACCCCAGTACTGAGCTTATCATGTAGGCCAGGTCCAGGCCAAGTTGATTCAAGTAGCCATCAAAAATGGGAGGGTGTAGCACTGTATCATATTTCTGAATGAATAGTTGGTTTAACTTCAGGATCTCTGCCTCTCTGAGTATCTTGGCCCCTTGATTGATTAGGTCCAGCAGGGATAAAGGAATCAGTTTCCTTTGAGTTTTGAATTGGACCATATCCCTGATGGCCTGAGGGGTAGTGTAAAATACAACCTCACCTTGAGGATTCATTACAGCCCTCTGTGTTGGATCATAACAGCGAGCACATAAGTAAATGAGGTCAGGGAACTGCTTGACTTGGGGCATCTTAAAAATTGGGAGGGAGGACTCCCAAATGCCTAGGATATCTGTTCCATCCCTGTGCCTAGCCCTGAATTCGTTTAGCAGATGAATGTGGAATGTGCATCTGGAGCGGGCATCTTCTGAGATCTGGTAGTCTAAATCAGCAAAGTCTTGCCAGTCTAGCTCTCTCTGAGGAGCATTCAAGGGAGTAACATTGAGGGCTGCTGGTCCTGCAGGGGTATCCATGTCTACCTTAGGTGTTTCTTGAGATGCCGGGTTTGCCAATTGAAATAGTGAGATTGAGGGGACAGAAACCAACAGGGTTGGTGCAAAGTCAGATACAGCAGTGTTTGAACTCTCTGAGGAGACCTTTATGCAGTTTGACAGACTTTCTTTGACTATTTGGGAGCAATGCAGTGAGTTCACGATTGCACGAACAGGGCAGGGTTTTAACAGAATTGAAGTCTAAATGAGGTCTCCGCCACTATGTTTCAACTCTAAACGGTCCAATAGAGGTGGGGTGTAATTGGTTTCTTGGTGGAATTTCAATTTTATGGCGGCTTATGGTGGATTTTACAAGAAATTATGAAAAAACCAGTTCGAAGGAGGACGAAGACTCAAATACCTGTTTAACAGTAGCTTGGGATGAGGTAGCAGCTGGGTTAGCGCTCTGAGCTCTTGCAAATGGTCGTAGGGTGGCTGGTAGAACAGTCGTCGTGGAGTGCATGCAGACAGCAGAGCAGCGCTTTTCTCAGAAAAATGACAAAATTGGCGAAAAAAACGTAAAATATGGTTTTATAGCTTATTGGCGCGCCTTTTTGGATGAAGTCAGCATGACGTCAGCATGAGGGCCCGGGTTGGATGATGTCAGCAGGACGTCATCGGGTGACGTGGCAGCCTAAGACCGGTCCACGGGGACGATGAGGTGGTGGCCAGGTGGGCGAATGAGGGACGAGGTGAGCGGACGTGGTGATGACGTGCATGGCAGCAGGACGAGGACGTGGACGGGACAGGTGTCGCCATATCGGGACCCCTCCTGCACGACAAAGAATCTGTCAGAGGGGGCTCCGATGGACTTTGGGTGTGACAACTGTCCCCGCGTGACCTAAGCGTCTGACAGATATCGGAAGGTATCTGTCGGACGTCGGGGACCCTCCGATATGGATGTGAGCCGTTGATTCTTGGGCGCGCGATCTGACGGCTGTCGGGCGATCAACCTGCACGGGTTATAACACCTGTCTTTATTAATTGTCGGACGTCGGGTTTTCCCGAAATCGTTGCATGCCGTAGATCTAGGACAGCTGCCATCGAACGGTCATCGGACGAATAATCTGCACGAGAGATAGCAGCCAGCGGGCAGGTTTAAAAAATTATATTTTTCGGCAATCCACGACCGGCGGGCCCGTCCATGTGATAAATGATTTTCGGGGGTTTTTCATGATTTTCTTTACAAAAGTAATTTGGTCCACCAACCTTAGAAAAATGTGACATTTGCGGGTTTTATGCAAAATTTGGGTACAAAGTTTTGTGAAGGCAGAACTATAGGAAAAGGGGTCCGGTGGATTTTATACAACGAAAAAAAGATAAGCTGGCTCCCGACCTTAGGATAAGGCGGGAGGAGGGTATGTCCATAATGCTTCCTCCCTTGGGTGGTTTTTTAGGGGATTCAAAGGTTTTCTTCAAGGGTTTTTTAAGGCCAACATGGAACTTTTGGGTAGGAAAACAGGTTGAGATGGCAGAAAAGGTGGAACATGGGTTCTTGACCTTAACCAGATGTTAACTCAATTCCCAGGGAGTGAAGATTATGGCTATAGTACCAGGGGGAAATACTTATACAATGGGGGGTTTATACACCATGGTGTTATAATAGTAGGGATAATGGGATATAGGGAGCTAAGTAGTAGAGTTAGTTGTTAATATGGAGGGAACAGATGGATGAGGGCTAGTGCCAATATGTTTTCTTGAAAATATCTGGGGGTCAAGAGTAGATGAAAATGAAAAGAGTTTTACACAAAAAATGTGGCTTTTGAAGGCCATAAGTACCATCACAAGGTCTTGAGTTTGCCTTATGAACCAATCCATGAAGGGGTGTTAGTAATGAGTAGTATACATATGGGAGAGGAAGTTAGTCATGCTCCACTATATTGTACATTTGGATGTTGCTTAGCAACTTTGGCCTTTGAAGAAACATCATTTCTGCAACCTCATCTACCTACCCAACTAGTTCACCTAACATTTTTTGTTTCTTCTTGGAGGGTGCACTTGGACTTGCAAACCCTTTGAATGCCCTTTTCTTTTTCATTGGCTTTTTTGCTTTCATTTCCTATTTAACACTACCCTTATTCCTTGCAAGGTCCCAGATTAAGCAGTTGGGAACCTTAGTTTCTCTACCTAGCTACTGATCTGCCAAGATTAAACAGTTTGGACAGATATCATTCTCTATTCTACAACATAAATTGAAAACATGGCATGATCCAGATTAGGCTGTTGGGTCATCCATAGACTTTTGTGAATATGCAGGCCTAGATACACCTTTTCTTTTCTTTGTAAATATGGAACCTTTGTGGCAGCAAAATGGAGCATATTTGGCACTTATATTTGCCAATCATGAAATATGAAACCTATTGGTATAGGTATACAACAATGGATCCACATGGGGATGGTCTTTCCTCCTGAAAGGCCAAGAACAGCAGGTCAGTATGCCTAGGCCCTTCAGCTACTGCTTGAAACTTTGGAGTCCTGTCACCCTGAATTCCTTAAAATGTAGACTGATGTACTGAAACACAGGATGTCTTTCAATGCTGCTTCTTATCTGCAATGTTCCTTGAAATGACCTTATTTTTATGCTTCAAAAATAACAATATATACAACACATACAGAGTCTATATACAACAAACTATGTACAAGAGCAGGTCAGCTATTTTTATGGAAGGTAGTCAAAATAGTGCTTGAGCATCCTGCCATTGACAGGCCCTTCATCTAAGTCAGTTTTGTTCAGATTTTGAAGAAAATATGTATTGTTTCCTTGTACTGCTTGTATTAGGAATGGTCCTCTCCAAAGGGAGTCAAACTTTCCATGCTTTCCCTTGCTCTCTCTTCTTGAATCCCACTTGAGGGCCTTGTCACCTATGTTGAAATCCTCAGCTTTAGTCCTTTCAAAAGCCTTCTTTAGCTTTTCTTGTAAAACTTGGACTCTGTTATAAACTTCCCTGGTTTGCTGCAAACATACAATCTAATTTATTCTTCTTTGTATATCATTCGGCTCAGCTTGGCACTCCTGGAGTATCTTCATAGCAGGGATCCCTAATGATGAAGGGAATTTGGCCTCTAAACCATAGACTAAATCATATGGGCTGACCCCAATTGATCTTTTGGTTGTTAATCTGTCTACCCATAACGCATTGACTAGTTTCTTGTGCCAATTTCTCTTGTTCTCCTCTAATATTTTCTTGATCATATTTACCAAGCTTTTGTTTGATGATTCTGCCAGCCCATTGCCTTGGGGATAATATGCAGTAGAGTGGCCCAGGGTAATGTGAAATTTGTGACAGAAACTAACCATCTTTTTAGATCTGAATGCAGCAGCATTGTCTGTTATTATTTTGTCAGGGCATGCAAATCTAGCCAGGATATTTGTCTCC
>APFE031619096.1:0-11451 GCA_000404065.3 Pinus taeda | reverse complement strand
GTTGTACCTTACTCTACTTTTGTTAATAAAGATAGATGACTACTCTTATGGTTCCATTTACATGTGTTCAATGAATGACTAATGCAAATTGTATCTTTCCTGACCGATACATAGTTGTTGTTAGTAGATTTTACGCTCTTGTTTGCCCTCTTTTGCTTGTGCAGGTGTTCATCCGCGAGGATAGCGGGGAATTGTGATCGGCTGGAGCGAAGGAGCGAGAGGATTATCTCTTCGACAAACAAGTGTTGGAATCCAAGTAGGTTATTCTCACCCACTTGTTAATTACAACTAGGAACCTGCGGTGTAGCATTGTTCGATTGTTGCTAGACCCCTATTGGGCTAGTAGGGATCGCCTCTATCCGTAGAGGGGATTTACCTATCCAACACCCTTAATCTACCATTCTTGTTAGGCACAATCACTAGAGTAGAAACCCACTCGCTATTTGAAATTGGGTAAATGAAATTTACATTCATCAATTTTTGCAACTCCTCTTTCACAATTTCCCTAAGATTTGGATTCATCTTTCCTTGAGGTTGTCTGATAGGTTTACAATTTTCCTCAATGTAGATGTGATGTATACAAGTCTTAGACTAATTCCTTTCATGTCAGTGTATTTCCATGCATAAGCATAGGAATGTTGTTGTAATGTTTTGATTAACTTTTCCTGTTATAATTTTTCCAAGTTATTGTTTATGTTCAATGTTTTCCCTAGAAAGATTTCAACTGTAGAGCTACCAAATTATTCCATAGAATAAAGAGACATCTGCCTAGATGACAAATATTCAATATTGGACTTTTCTTGAAACTGATCATGTTCATATTTTGGAGATGATTAAAAAATTTCCATTATTTTTAAGATTTGACTATCTTTGCTAATGGTTGAAATAGTAAAGAGAGGTTGAATGTCATTTTCATCATCAATCCATCCTTTGTCATCTATCTCTATGATTGTTCTTGCTAGAGGATATAGACTAAATTTCTTAGTTGAGTTACCATCAAAGATATACATATCACCAGATCTACAGTTAATGAAAGCACCAACTGTAGCTAGCCTAGGTCTTCCTAATATAATTGGATGTTCTCCTAGATTGTTCTTAGGGGTTAAGGTCATAAAATCAACAGGGTACTCCCAAGAGTCTAAGGAAACTGAAATATCTTCTAACACACCATTTGGTTTGATTACAGATCTATCTGCCAATTGCAGTAATGTAGGTGTATAAAGAAGATTAGGAAGCTTGAGTTGTTGCATGGTTTGTTTGCTCATGATGTTTATTTATGCTCCTAAGTCAATCAATGTATTTTGAATTTCAACTCCATTGATATGTGTTTTTACAACTGGACTTCTTGGATCTACATATTTTTGTATGGCAATTTTTCCCATCATTATGTCTGTTATTTTTCCTGCCAACTGAATTCTTTTTATTTCTTTTATTTTTCTTCCTGGTTTCTTCATGCTCAACTCCTTTATTGTTTTAGCTAGAATTGGAATATCCTCAATTTCTTGTAACAAAGGGATTTTGATACAGACATTTTTCAATTCATCTAGAAAATCATAATTAGGCAACATAATATGTTTTTCTACCCCTCTATCAACTTGTAATATTTCAGGAAAAGGAGGTGTAGAAGTATATACTGGTGGTTGCTATATGATAGGAGTTGAGTTTATTGGTTCTTTATATTTTTTATTTTCAGTATTCTGGTTTTGAAGAGATGTTCCTTCAAAACTTTTATTTGGTAGTAGAGTATCTTCCTCAAAATTGTCTTTTTCTTGAATAACTACAGAAGGCTTTTTCTTTTCTAATATCCTACCAGATCTTAGTTGGACATCATTAAGATCTAGAGGAGTGATCATATAAGTTGGAAATTGTTTCCCTTCCACTATATAGGTATTCTAAGAATTTTTATTGTTGGATTTTGGTAATGGTTGGGCAGGTAACTGATTTGGTCTCTGTGGGTATGGCAGTGAAAGTTGAGGATTTTTGTTTTGAAGTTGGGGCTATTGATTTTGTTGAAGAATTTGTTGGGGAGGATAGTTTGGATATAATGGAGGATATTGATATGATTGAGAGAATCTTCCAAAGGGATTTTGCATTCATTGATCCCAAGGTTAAGATTGAGGCCAAGGTTGCTACCAAGAATTCCAATTTGGTGGGGGTTGAATATAAATTTGGTTGTTAAAACCCTAGTTTTGTGGCCCCTGCCAAGGTCTTCTAGAGACAAAGCAAAGAGATTTTGTTGGATTTGAAATTGTTTCCTCTTGAAAATAGCCTTAAGGCCAGGAATTAAAGGAAAACTCTTGGTCTCATGATTTTTAGAACAAATCACACAAGTCTCTATGATTTTTGCATCCAAATGGCATTCTCTTAAAGCATTCTTATTTTTGCATTTGGGACATAAAATAGCTAAAGCATCAGTCTTGTCTTCCTGCTTGTTTTGTAACTTAAGGGCGTCTATATGTTCACTAAGGCTCCGTATCTGTCTTAAATTCATCAAGCATGTTTCCAATTTCTGCCCTACTCACTGATCCAGTTGCATATTTATTCACTCTAGCAAGAGAATGATCTCTTGGACCTTTCCCAGTTTTGGATTTTCCTCTTGAGAGATGAACACATAATTCTCCAATGTCATTTAATGGGAATTGAGAGATATCTCCCTTCCCCATCATGTTAATGATGTCTATCCACTCATCTCTAATGGATTTTAATAAAAGAGCTTTTAAAATATCTTGATCTAAGTTATCCATTTTTTCTCTTTATAAGTTATAGTTGAATCTTTCAATTAAATCCTCCAAATTTTCATCCTATATTTGCATCATTTTAAACACTTCATCTTTTTTATTGATAAGCATGCAATAATCCAAATACATGTCCAAAAATGCTCTCTTCATGTCATTCCATGTTCTAATAGACTGAGTGATCAATCCCATGAACCATTTTAAAGAAGCTCCTTTCAATGTTGAAGGAAAAAATTTAATTTTTTGAGAGTCTTGTAGATAATCATAAGTTCTGCACAATATTTCAAATTCAAATAAAAATGTTTCAGGATCTTCACTTTTTAAGCCATGAAAATTTGGGTGAACAGAAGGTGAGATATTTTTCATTGTGGCATCTATTTATTCATCAACTATAAGGAATCCAAAAGAATTATCAACTTCCCTATTTCCTCTACCTTCTCCATCATTTCCTATACCTCTTCCTCTACCTCTTCCTCCTCCAAATAGTGCACATTCTCCATTCAGAAATCCCTCTCCTTCTTCTTCTCTTCCTGCCATTATAGATTCCTTAGAGTTAATATAAGATTCAACCTGCAAGGTTAATTTCTTTTCCTTTGGTTCCTCTATCAGCTATATGTGGAAGAAAGGTTCTACTTCTCCCTCTCCACTAGGAATTTCTAATTCTTCAGCTAAAATATGTTCCCTTGTAGAGGTGAAAAAGGCTACATCTGTTGGAGATCCAAGATTTTCTTCCTCTAGGACTGCCTTAGTAGATGAATCAGGAGAACCTCTTAATTGGATTTCTGATCTTAGAACTTCAGGAAGTATATGGCTAGTGGAATGTGGAATATGAGTTTGAGATGGAGGTGTATCTCTTCTTAGTTTTGGTGGAGTAAGTGGTGTTGTAGGAATTAACTCTTGCCTCTAGCTATGAATCTACCCCTAGAGTCTCTTTCTCTATGCATATCATTTTTTAGATGTAAGAGATGAGGTTACCTAAGTACACTTCCCCGGCAACAACGCCAAAATGTTTAGCCAATTTAGTGTCCTAAATTGCTTGCATAAATTATCAACCGGGGTTTGTAAGCTGATGAAGTGTGGTGCACTATATGTGTTTAGTTAACCTTTTTCTTACTTCGTTGTTTTGTATTTTATGTTGTTTTTGGGGGGTTTCTATTCTTTGATGTCTAAGAATGTACAACCTAAAACTATGAGAAAAGTTAAGTGAATCTAAAGAATTTTAAAGGAAAGGAAATGTTCCTAAGTTAATCTAATTTCCTAAAAATGGACCAAGAACTGTTGGCTAGTTAGAACCTAATAAAAAAACAGAGCATCTATATTATCTTATCATTAGTCCTAATCCATGGATCTAATTCTTAAAACCAAGAATGAAATTGACAAAGAAGGTAGATCAATAATTGCATTCATTAAACATTCAACCATTCAATTTTGGAATATGATAAAATCAATCTCCTTGAAATGATTATTGGGAATATCAGTGATGCAACTAAGTGAGGATCTGAAAGCAAAAAGGTAAAAGCATGTAAAACTAACTATAAACAACTAATTAATTGTTTACTTTGTCCAACATTCAAATGTGAAGCATTACCCTCTTGAAGTGTTGTGCAAGAAATCAATTATACCTTATGTTAGCACTCTGATGAACCTCAAGGCTGAGAAGAGCCAATTCTGAGGTAACCACGGACTAAGCTTTTGATCTAGCATCTAGCCCTACCAAACCAGAGAGGATCTCTCTTTGCCAACTGAGGATGGCTGAAATAAATGAATCTTAGGCTAGCTATGAAGAATGAGGATTTGGTTGAAACTTGTGGGTCAAAAACAACAAGAGAAGGGACCATTGGGCTATGGAATCGACGCTAGTTTCTGTCGGAAAACTTGGGGCAAAGTAAGCGCAATGCTCAGCTAGATTAATGATATAATGAGAGAATAAAGGAGGAAAAAGACTGTTGCCCTACAGGCATCAATCAAGGGATGGATCTGTAGTGGCAACTTTAGAAGAAAGAGAAGCACAAGGTTACTCAACAGAGCATCTAACAAAGGATGGATTTTGAAAAAATAACCACTACATTAAACAACATAATCATTGTGAAAGGAGCATCATGCGTGGATGGATTCCTAACACTTCCCTTAGAGAATGATGTAACGAGATTAGGAGAAAAAACAAAGCATGGAAATGAATTTAAAAGAAAAACATGCTACACATTAAACACCATGATGGATCCTAAGTTTAAAGGGAAGAGACTGCTCCAATAGAATAATATTTAGAAAAGTTTAAGCTTTACATAGTCCAATAGAATCTTTCCTCTGCTAAAAAATTCGAGCCCTTTACACTCTGAAATTCATAAAATATATACAATTAGCTCATCCCTGGACTAAGGGAGTCGAGCTCAACCATCTCCCTAAAGATAGAAATAGTTACATTAAATTTGGCATTCCCTGCTAAGAATAAGGACCAAATTTCTAAAAATAGGGGTCAAATATGAACTTGTATCTCTTGAAACATAACACCTGTTACAAAACTAAAAGAGGAGTTTGTAAATAAGTTTATTTTTGAGAAAACCTCTCTCAAATTTTGGAAATTTGGTTCCAGTTGCTCAGAATCTGTGCCACAAAATAATCTCTAAAACAGGAAATCATTAAAATTTATTTAAATCTGTAAAAATAGGCTGTAAAGATCTAGTAAAATATTCCAATTCACAACACCTGTGAATAAACTGAAAGAGGTTTTTTTTATTTTTCTCGTGGTTGACAAAAAAATCCTTGGGTTTCTAAAAATTACTTTCTATCTCTTATAAAATGGCTCTAAAATACAATGACTAAAATAGTAAAAAAAATGCAAATTTTGTTTTGTTTTAATGTAGGCGTCAAATATCATTGCATGTCTCCCACATAGTAACACCTGTAAATAAAATGAAGGAGGATTTTGTTACTTGGTATGTTGTTGACAAAAAAAAAAAATCACTTTTGTAAAATTCATGTCCATTTCTTCAGAAACTGATTTTGCAGTAAATGTGTCCCTGTCTGCAGCAAATGACCTCAAAACCCAAAAAAATCATGCCAATCACCTCCTTCATAAATCAATAATATTGAAACTAATTCTTCCACACATTATAGCTCACATAATCGACCATAGTTCACTAGATTTGTAGCTATAAACCATGAAAAAGGTGAAGGAAGTTTTCACAATGTAAAATTATAAGAAAACATGCATCATGCATAACCAAGAATCAATCATTCATTTCGATCATATCTTTTGATCCAGGAACCGGTTTTGGGTGTGCAATATATCGTTGGAAAGCTCTTTCCAAGCTTCTTATGATGAACATACTTAGGGTATGATTTGCACTGAAAATCATGTGCAAAAAATCTCTGAAAACAAGACATAGTAAGAGCCCATTTTGATCCCTGGTGACAAGCTACGAAGACTGGAACTAACATTGACCTTATTGGGGGTGGCAGCTCCTTGGAGGTGTCAAGAACACCGTAGACCAAGTTCCTTATCCATTGGGAAATACGGTCACAAACAGCTAAAAACCTGAATAACTTATACCAACCAAAAAAACACACATACTGCAACATGTACATTAGGAAACTAAAACAAATGCCAAAAACTGAAATGTTGCTTTGGGCATCTTATTTATGTAAAATCCTATCCTACTTTGCTAAAAATTACTAGATCAAGTGATGCTATAATGCCAAATTAGCCAATCAAGCAACTGTAGCAATGATGATTCTTGGCAGTGCTTGAAACAGAACATAAATGTAAATGCTAACAGCCATACATGCACAAAATGAGTGTGGATGTGTAAAATAAATCTGGCTTGTTATTCAAACTGAATTTGTTTTCCATATATGGTGCAATAGGATCAAAGAAACCAAACTCTGTTTGCCGCCCCAACTCCTCAATACATTCTTCTAGCTGCAAATTATTAATGCAAACATCCAAGGGCAGCCTTACCTTTCCTTCCTTATGCTGGAAAAGGTCCCCAAAGAATGGGACTTGACAGTCCAGATCCTGGGACTGTATTTGGGTCTCCAATTCAGTTAGATCTTCTTCAATTTTGATAGAAAACTCTTGCAAAAATTGAGCTTAACTTCATGGCTACATCGACTAGACTTCAAATACGAAGAAAGAGATGAAGCAAAGTTCTCATCTACCTTATCATCCGTGCACATATCTTCCCATTCTCTAAAGCCTTGAATAGAGGCCACCTCTATTTCAAATTATTCCTCTTTCTCCATCCATGTTTCAAGAAAGATATGCCAAAAATCCGCAAATGACTTAATATATTTGATAGGAAAAATTTTGATCCATTGTCTACATTTCCCTTGAAACGAATCATAGAACAATCTTATAAAAATATCCTCTTTTTTTACTCTAAGAGATTCTATAAATTTTTTGAAATTTTTTACATGTTCAAGAATCAAAGTCAGATCTTCCCCATTGAATTTAGGGTCATTTCTCAAAAAATATGCATCTTTCGGTAATTGATTAGGAAAACCAGGAAGATTAGAAAAATCAACATATGAATACCTTAACAAATAGAAACGCCATCTAAGTTCTTCATTTAGCCAGTGGAGCCACCAGCCAGTGGAGCCACCATAAATACTTTGAAACTCGAGAGTTCAAATAATGGAGTCGTCAGGTAGATGATTTTAGCCTTCATATGTGTCTCGCTGTTGTCCACCATCAACAATCAGATCTACAACTTGAATGATCTTTCCTGGAGAATATCTGTGACCTCATCCCCGACAGCGGCACCAATATGTTAGCACTCAGAATGAACCTCAAGGCTAAGAAGAGGCATTTCTGAGATAACCACAGACCAAGCTTTTGATCTGGCATCTAGCCCTGCCAGACCAGAGAGGTCTCTCTCTTTGCCAACTGAGGGTGGCTGAAATAAATGAATCTTAGGCTAGCTATGAAGAATGAGGATTTGATTAAATATTGTGGGTTGAAAACAACAAGAGAAGGGACCATTGAGCTATAGAATTGAGGTTATCTTGTGTCGGCAAACTTGGGGCATAGTAAGCGCAATGTTCAACTAGATTAAAGATATAATGAGAGAAGAAAAGAGGAAAAATACTGCTTCCCTGCATGCATCAATCAGGGGATGGATATACAGTGGAAAATTTAGAAGAAAGGGAAGCACAGGGTTACTCAACAGAGCATCTAATAGAGGATGGATTCTGAAAAGATAACCATTATATTAAACAACATAATCATTATGAAAGGAGCATCGTGCGTGGATGGATTCCTAACACTTCCCTTAGAGAATGATGTAATGAAATTAGCAAAAAAACCAAAGCATGGAAATGAATTTAAAAGAAAAACATGTTGCACATTAAACACCGTGATGGATCCTAAGTTTAAAGGGCAGAGACTGCTCCAATAGAATAATATTCATAAAAGTTTAAGCTTTACACAGTGCAATAGCAGCTTTCCTCTGCTAAAACATTTGAGCCCTTTACACTCTAAAATTCATATAATATATACAATTAACTCATTCCTGGACTAAGGGAGTTGAGCTCAACCATCTCCCTAAAGATAGAAACAGTTACATTAAATTTGGCATTCCCTGCTAAGAATAGGGACCGAATTTCTGAAAATAGGGGGTCAAATATGAGCTTGTATATCTTGAACCATAACACCCGTTAGAAACATGAAAGAGGTTGTTTTAGATAAGGTTATTTTTGAGAAAAACCTCTCTCAAATTTTGGAAATTCAGTTCCAGTTTCTTGGAATCTATTCGACAAAATCATCTCTAAAATAGGAAATCATTAAATATTTAAATCTGTAAAAATAGGTTGTAAATATCTAGTCAAATATTCCAATTCACGACACCTGTGAATAAATTGAAAGAGGTTTTTGTTATGTTGCTCTTTCTTGACAAACACCTACTTGGGTTTCTCAAAATTACTTTCCATCTGTTATAAAATGGCGCCAAAATACAATGACTAAAACAGTAAAACAAATGCAAAATTTGTTTTGTTTTAATGTAGGCTTCAAATCTCACTGCATATCTCCCACATAGTAACACCTGTGCATAAAATGAAGGATTTTTTTTTATTTGGTATGTTATCGACAAAAAACTCTTTCGCTTTTGTAAAACTCATGTCCATTACTTCAGAAATTGATTTTGCAGTAAACTTGTCCCTGTGTGCAGCAAATGACCTCAAAACCCCAAAAAATCATGCCAATCACCTCCTTCATAAATCAATAATATTGAAACTAATGCTTCCACACATTATATCTCAAACAATTGACCATAGTTCACTGGATTTGAAGCTATAAACCATGAAAAAGGTGAAGGAAGTTTTCACAATGTAAAACTATAAGAAAACATGCATCATGCATAACCAAGAATCAATCATTCATTTCAATCATATTGTAACAGCCCAAAATCAACATCTATTTAACTTATTAACATTAAATTTAAACAATGAAGAGTGCTTACCTGAGCTTACCTGTGCATGAAGTAGGCTTACCGCAACATGGTTTTGGGGACGACTCTCCTCCCAACCTTAGGCTCAATTGTGCAGGATGCTGCTACAACTGGCCTCCCCCAAGCCCTCAATCAACGACTACTGCCAGTATTCCTAAGTCTCAACAATCTCCCAAGAGAATGAAGACAGAACCTCCGAATGATGGAACAATACCCCTTACATCCTCCTCATCATTCCTTAAATAGAAAAAACATTGGCTGGGAAACCACATGCACACCTCCATGTGTCTGCATGCCACATGCCCACCCTCCATGTGTCGGCATGCTAATTTTTGATAATTTTCTTATTTTATTTATTTTTATTATTATTTGTTATTTTGGTTTTTACTATTTTTTTTATTTTTATTACTTATTTATTTATTTATTATTTTATTATGATTTATTTATTATTATTACTTATTATTTTTATCAACTCTATTAATGGCATCCATTTATTCGAGGGTACCTTTATTCGAGCTCCTAACGTGTTGCTTTAAGGAAAATCTTAAATGAACCACCAACTTAACTATGATGGTCGCTTGTCAGCGTATTGTTCCCCTGCGTGGTGGAGAGAGAATTCCCGAATTGTTCAACGGCTTGGTGGAGAAGGAGAATTCGTTCGAGATCAAGAAAGTGGACACCAGAGTTTTCGATTTCATTCTTGTGCTTAGAGGTTGCTCTAGAAACCTTTCTCTTCATTTAACTGCAGGTTGTTGCTCCAAATTCACAGGTAAGTTTCTACCGAAATATGATTCAGTTCGCTTACAAGTACTCTCGAATAAATGGATGCCATTAATAGCGTTGCAGTGGAGCCATCGAATTGTACTAGGCAGACTCGCAGTTACATCAATCATCACCATATGTTGCTTCCCGGAAAGCTCATGGTCGTCATCGGATCTTTTGAGAGTAGCATACATGCATGTATGATGAGCATAGTCAGTGACTAGGCAATCATTGCCTTAATGACTTCTTGTTAATATTTGCCTTTCTCTTATAGAAGGTACAAACCAGTTTAAGTTGAATTAATGGATACTATATCGTGGCTTTTCCTATTTTTGCGACTATAAGAAAGTAAATGCCCCTGACATGGAGCCGATATAACAGCATATAACACGCCGCGCGGTGATGAGAGAGAAAAAAACGTGCGACGTGTTATATGTTGTTATATCGGCCCCATGTCAGGGGGCATTTACTTTCCTATAGTCGCAGAAATAGGAAAAGCCCTATATCGTTGTGTATGACCATATAAGATCCACTTTCCTGGTTTGTACCTTCCACTTGGCTTTATGTTCCATTGTCCAACATATTTCGCATATCTATCTTATGAAAGGTACAAACCAGTTTAAGTTGAATTAATGGATACTATATAAGAAGGTACAAACCAGTTTAAGTTGAATTAATGGATACTATATAGCTATGTATGACCATATAAGACCCATCCACTTTCTTGGTTGGTACGTTCCACTTGGCTATTTTGACTATTTACACTTGACTTTATGTTCCATTGCCCAACATATTTCGCATATCTCTCTTATGGAAGGTACAAAGCAGTTTAAGTTGAATTAATGGATACTATATAGCTATGTATGACCATATTAGACCCCATCTACTTTCTTGGTTTGTACCTTCCACTTGGCTATTTTGACTATTTCACATATATCTGTGATGGAAGGTACAAATCAGTTTAAGTTGAATTAATGGACACTATATCTAGCATATTTGGTAGATTGTAGGTCTTTGTCGTGTTTAAGTTGAATTAATGGATACTATATAAGAAGGTACAAACCATTTTAAGTTGAATTAATAGATACTATATCGCTGTGTATGACCATATAAGACCCCATCCACTTTCCTGGTTTGTACCTTCCACTTCGCTATTTTGACTATTCCATATATCTCTACTTGGCTATTTTGACTATTTCACATATTTCTATGATGGAAGGTACAAATCAGTTTAAGTTGAATTAATGGACACTATATCTAGTATATTTGGTAGTTTAAGTTGAATTAATGGACACTATATCTAGTATATTTGGTAGATTATACGTCTTTGTGGGCTATGGTTGGTTGGCACTTCTTAACCACTATTCACTAAGCTGATCATTAAGTGATGGACTCTGACAAATTGTATGTCCTTGTTGTATATGGCTGATAATTCTTAACGACCAGTCACTAAGCCAATCATTGGGTGATGGGCTTAGTGCATGGTGTGTGGGCATACATTACCTTCC